>JAOEGS010019943.1:0-52429 GCA_025447755.1 Corythornis vintsioides
AAGAAACAAACTACATAAATGCACAATTCTGCAACCAGAGGCCAAACTGTAAAGTAGTGTTTGTTTTTAGTTATACTGCAGGTAACATTATGGGATAAAGGAGTTACATAGATACAATTAAACAGAAATATCAGTGTTTTTTTAGAAGACTATCCTTAGATGTATTTTAGGATATGATAATCTAAAAATGCACAAAGCTCACTGGAATCAATAGTGAAACAGTACATTAGAAGCATCTCTACATGAGATTTCCTCTCATCAGTATTCTAAGGAAGACACTCAAAAGCTATATTCACTTCATCAACCAACCACCATGAGCTTTGTAAGAATGGCTCATGTTACAGTATTTTAGTTTCTAAGACAGAATATCATAAGAAGCCAAGTTACACAATGACATTCATGATCAACAGGTATTTCTAATTTCATCTAAAATGCTGCCAAGTAGCACTGTCTATACGACTACATTTGAATTCATTAAGTTCTTAAAGCTTTCAGAATTCCAGGCATTGATAATTGGAGCATTAATTTCATAGATCTACCTGCTCTTTTTCAATCATTTTCATCTAAGATCTCTGTGGCAACACACTTTTTTTTTTTTACAATGTTCTGCTAGATATCTTCATATTTCCTCAGTTACAGTTCCCTTATTTGCATCAATGCAAACCCAGAGATTTCAACTGCTTCTTACCATAACTACCAGAACAATTTTTCATTAACTGTTAATTTTTCATTAACAATTTTTCATTAACTTGTTTCCTTACCTCAAACCCAAAATTGTAGCCCTGAATCATAGCTTCCCTGTAGTACTGCTGCAAAGTAGCAGACTCAGATTCATCAACTTCAGCATCAAACTCAGACGTGAACATGTGATCAACTCTATCAATGGCACTGCTTATGTTATTGCAAAGCTGCAATGCATCACTCTGAGTAACAACAACAGAAAGGGATGGAGGGACATGAAATTATTATTTTATTCCATAGTTTATATCACTAAGGTAAACATAAATCTAGCAATTATATTTAAATTATTTTAAATGGAAATGTACTTTAAAATCATCAGATTTCATTCAGTCTTGGAAAAACAAACACTTCTCAGCAGTTGCAGTAAGCAAGTCTTATAATTAGTCTTAGATTAATTAGAAAATTAGTCTTACTATCCATAACATGACCAAGTCTTTTGTTGTATTTTCACCCTGCTACATGGATGCTTTTGAACTCAGAGGGAAATGTGGGGACCTGATGCTGCAAACCTAACAAGCCTTTGCTTTTCTGAGTACTCCAATAAAAACCCAACCAACCAAAAACAAACAAACAAAAACAAACCAAAGAAAACCAAAAAACAACTATAAAAAAATAAAGCTACAATAACAAACACTTTCTTTAAACTCAATGCATCATAAGAAGGTCTATTTACTTTGTTGTTATTTATATTTCTCTTGCATTATGGACTTGTTTCCCACTTACCCAGTAAAAATACACCCATATTTCTCAAAAATGCACTCACGAATCCTTTGCAAAATCAGAATGAAAACTGTACTGAAAGTAAAGTCTCTAGAGGTCACATAAATTACAACTGCAGAATACTTCATCAGCACGGCAATCAAGTCTCCTTACAAGCTTTATTTATCTGTGAACAAAGTACAACCAATTTTGACTGAGATAATCTTAAAAACTGCTTACCTTTAGCTGTTGTAGAGCTTTAGCAATAACTGGTTGGCTGGATGTCTGTTCCTGGTGCAGAGATATGAGCCCTTCAATAGACTGCTGGAAAGCTTTTCTCTGACTCACAAGGTGGGCAGATTGAATGACTACAAGGAGGAGGTTATCAACCTAGAAATACAAGATACCACTAGTTTTTATAAATAAAATCCTCTATAAAACCATGTCCCATATCAGCAAATTCCAAATGGTTATTTTTTAAATTCTAAAATACAAAAAGACCTCTCCTGTTGCTATTCATGAAAATCTTTGTCACAGAAAAGCTTGGTGCTGACAACTGAACCTGATAAGCTCTCATTTTACAAGTAGGGCTCTATTACAGCAATCTTTTAAGAAGAATATACTCCTATTCACTTCTGGAAAGGTTTGGGAAACACCATATAAAGTATATCTGCAGAATAGTTGTAAAAGTAGCATCTAAGCAAAATAAATGTTATTTTCTCAAAGTAGATGAAGGTAGCAACCATAACAAAGCAGCAGGTTTTACCCCAGTAATGCAGTAGACTTCAGAACAAAACCCCAGTACTGAACAGGGAAAGCCATGGATTCACCACACAGTATTTGCTCGGATTTTGAAAATTACTGAAGTGTAAGAATATGTTTTGGAAACCAGATCTCTGTTATTGCAGGAGTCTGTAGAAGTACAGTCACAGATGGTGCTTCCTTTGATGAAGCCCGTGAGTCACATACTAAGTTCTGTTGATTTCCAACTACTGACAATGCATCTGAAATAAGTTACTCAAGAAACAAGACTCATCCTCAAAGAATATTTTCATGATCAAAATTCTTTACATGTCGATGCAATTCTTCTATTTTAGGACTAATTTTTTTTAAGTAGCACTTTAAATTTTCTCTAGTTTGCAATCAAAACATGCTGCTTAAAAACACAGGGCACAATTTTTCTGAATGGTTTTTTCGTTCTAATCTTTCAACACTGGATTTTAAAATGAATAAAACAGTGTTAGACACATGCATGTATCAACACAAACACACAGTCTCTTATGTGCACTTTACATATGTCAGTCAGACAGAACACCATTTGCAAAACAAATTACATCTTCTGTCGTTTTACTTTTCTGAATGAAATGCTAACTTTGACAGAAGTCTAATAAAATTCTAAGCACTTAAGCAAAGGCTATTTTTCTATTGTTCAGTCTGGATAACAGACAAAGAAGCAGTAGCATGCCTGCACATTAAAAACAGCAGTATGTAAAGTAACTTTTTCAACTGCCTGTAATTGCTAGAGGCCCCCGAATGCTGGAGGCCAGGCACAGTGACATGGGAAGTAACTCTGTTCATGGACAGTACAGCCCATTTATGGTAGGAATCCAAGTAACTGCATGACATACCAAAAAGAAAATTCACTTAGCTTAACATAAGGGTATGAGAACAGGAGGGGCAGGGAGCTGCAGCTGGCTCTGTTGCTAGAGCATAGCAGAACTGCTGGCAGGAAAGCCCTGTTGGCTTGGGATGAAGGAAAGTATGACTGGAAAGATTTCTTCCTGATGAACTGGGGAACATGTGGCAGCTTTGAGAGGAATTTAACTTTAAATGTCACAATTCATTCAAGATTGAAAGTAACTGGTTTCATGCCTCAGTGTATGGAGAGCACGCAACCACCACACATTCCTAGAGACAGGTAACTTGCAGTTACCATGCAGTTTTCAAGACCTATCCACACCTCTGAGACTGAACAACCAAACTAGTGACAGTATCTCCCTGCTATAAAAAAACCAGCCCTGGAGAATGCCCATTGTACAGATTAAACCTTTGAAGAAATGTTAAAATCTATTTAATACTTGTATTAACACATTTAAGAATCCATTTTATCCTTGAATTTAACTTTTAATTACACATAAAAGGACATGATCACATAAACAGAGGAAAAAATAACCAAAACCCACCTGCATAGTTCTCAGTGTATCAACAGTTTCTACTTGTGGCACTACTTTGACTGGCTGACCCTCCCATGCACTCCAGCTGTCCTCTAGTTCATGGTCTTTATCACTGTGCTTGGTCATTAGTAAATAGGCCTCATATGCAACCTCATCTGAATCCTTTGAGCAATCCTTTCCAGCAGCTGCATTGAGGAGCTGCAAAATCACAGGTTTTTCACCTGCAATACTGTTTGGTACAAATACTTGTAAATTTTCAAGTCCAGAGATTTGTACCTGTAGAAAAAAAAAAAAAAAAAAATATATATAGAATGAATTAATCTCACTGACCTCTATAATACATAAAATACATATAGAGATTATTTACTAAACATGCCCATTTACTGATGCACCTGTTTACCTCAAAGCTGAAAACTTGTTTTTGATTATACTCCCCACTAAGTGTTATTACTCCACTCTCACTGATAAGTACGATTGCAGCAAACTACCTTTTCCCAAGTCACTAAGAGAATCTTTGGGAAGGTGAGGAATCAGACACTGATTTCCTAAAACACAGACTAGGATTCTCACACAAATAGAAAATAATTTGACTGTCACAATTCAATACTAAATACATGACATTTTAAATATTGAGATATAGATGCCATATTAAAATACTAAAAGTATGTCAGTGAATATCCTTTGACATTTTGCTTAGTATCCCCATTCTACTTTCATGCCTCTAAACTGAATTTACCTTCACATACTCTTTTGCTTTCAGAGCATTCAGAAGATCCCGCACAGGGGCCGACAATGCAAATTCTGCTGCTATTTCAAGGTCCTACAAGCAGTGACAAAACAAAAGGACATGTTTTCAGAACAAGTTTCTTTAAAGCATACAAAGGAGATGAAAACTAGTCTTAACCTACCTTCCTCAGCATTTTAGCAAAACCAAGGGCTTTGGAAGCCCTTTCTCTAGCTTCATGAAACAGTTCTTTGAGTGCTCGGCTGGTCTCTATAACAGACCTCCTGAAACATTAGTAAGAACAAAGTGGCAATGCTTTAATAAATCATGTCAATTTTAAAGCTATTAGAAAGTAAGAATTATTTACATATGTATCAATAGAAAGAGCATATAAAAAATACTTATGAGCAGCTTACTGAAACAAATTTAACTTGTACAGGCACATTTTTGGTAAGGATATAAAAATCCAATTTAAAGAATGTTACATAAACAATCTCTCATATCTTGAGCTAAAAAGAGGGCTGCTAGGCTCCAAACAAAACCAAAATGATAATTCATTACTACACAGAAATATAAGCAATAATTCTATGGCGTCTTGCATTTAGAAAGTCTTCATTGTAAGAAATAAAATGCTTTATGTGCCTGACAGAGGTACACAAACATAAGTGTGTTTATTATTATTAAGCAGAAGGGCTTAATACCTGATTTCATCTGATGCAGTACTGTCATCAGCACTGGCCCAAAATTCATCACAACTGTCTTGCAGTCCAGAATCTAAAAATATTCCCGTTGATTTCAGCAGCATTCCTGCAATATCACTGTAGCAACAGAAACAGTGGAATTTCAAAGTCTTATTTAGGTAGCATGGCACTTTGAACTTCCTACTCTACCCAATGCAAAAGAGCCCTGTGTTGCCAAGTCTGCCTGTAGGAACCAGCAGCATCACAGGGGAACTCAGTTGCATGCACAGGGTTAGCAGGAATGGGGACTTCCCACAGGAGTGTCATTCCTGGTATAGCCAGTCAGAGCAATCTGCACCTACTGCATCCTGTACCAGGCATTGTAATAACTGATGAAAACTGAGAAATACTTAAAGACTATCAACTGCTCACTGAGGCATCAGGGCCAGTCTGGGAACTCTGAACAAGTGCTGACTCGAATACATACCTAGTACAAATCAACAACACAGAGTAATTAAATAAAAGTTACCAGAAGAGTTTTCCAGCTTGAGCTTCACCTCCTCTTATGTAAGGAGTTATTTCTTTGGTGAAATTCCATTCTTCCTCCAACAGATTTTTTAAACTATGAGACGCTTGAGGTAACTGCTGTAGCATTTGGATCCAGCTTCGCATATAATCAAAGTAAACCTGAGTGTGGGAAGAGAGAATTGAAACAGAAATCGTTACACAACACCTAACTAAGGACTAGAACTTCTCAAATCAACAAGCAATCTCATTATTAGACATTCTGTAGAAAATATTTCTACATTTTTCATTTGCTGTGACTGCAAAGGAGCTCAACATTTCCATACAAAAGGTGTGATTTCTGGCACGGGAAGCAGAAAATGCTACTGAAGCATTATTAAATGCTAGGTCTCCACAACACTTCTCTGAAAATATTCACACTATCACCACCTGGCTTGCTATGTTGCCATCCACGACTCTATCAGTAGACCACACATCACCCACAGCAGACAAGGGTTTTTAAAGCTCAACTACTAAAAAACAGGTACTAAATCTTTTATTAATTGGATTACTACAAGAGGCTTTACCTGAACATATCCTCCTGGATATAGAAAAGTGAACAGGCTTTTCTGATTCTACATTATACTTTGAGTTCTTTTAGATCAATTCTTACCTCTCATCTTTAATTTATTATTGTTTTAAACCAACATAAATATCCAGATAAGTACAATTATTCAAACACCTGCCCTTCAGGACAATACTAAATGCAAATATTACCTGCAATTTTAGTTCAATAATCTGAAACATCAACCAATGTCCCTCCTTAAAAATGGTTAAAATACTTCCTATTAGTTTCAAGATTTTCCAAACCATACTAATAATTCCAAGCTCAAAGAATGGTTTGGGTTGAAAGGGACCTTAAAGACCATCTGGTTCCAACCCCTCTGCCACAGGCAGGGACACCTTCCACTAGAGCAGGTTGCTCAAAGCCCGTTCCAACCTGGCCTGGGAACATTTCCAGAAAGGGGGCATCCACAACTTCTCTGGGCAACAGGTTCCAGTGTCTCACCATCCCCACAGAAAAAAACATCTTCCTAATATCCAACTGAAAATTAGCCCCTTTCAGTTTAAAACCAGTACTCCTCATCCTATCACTGCATTCCCAGTTAAAGAATCCCTCTCCATCTTTCCTACATGCCCCCTTTAGGTACTGGAAGGCTGCTTAAGATCTCCCCAGAGCTTTTTCTTCTCCAGGCAGAACCATCCCAACTCTCTCAGCCTGTCTTCACTGGGGAGGTAATCCAGCCCCATGATCACTTTGTGGCCCTCCCCTGGAATGGGTCCATGTCCTTCTTTCACCAGCGGCCCTGGAGCTGAACACAAAGATCCAGCTGGGCTCTCATGACAGTAGATAGAGAAAACCTTAACACCCTACTCTGGGATAGGTACTTACTGTGCTTTGTCTCAGGTTGTAGCCCCATTCTTGACTTAATTTGCTTTTCCCTCTCAGTCTAATTTCTCCTCCAGTACTCTTCTTAGCTCGCCTACCTATACAAGCAGTCCACAGGAAAAGACAAAGTTCCACCTCCCACCCCTCATTAACCTCCTCCTAACCTTCTGATTTCATACACGTTTTCCCTATTGCTATTTTCAGGCCAAATCAGCTCTTCAGCTCTCTTTGCCCATCTATTCCAAGCTTCAGACAATCTTGATCATTTATCAAATCCTCCCCTGCATCTGGCCCTCTGAAAAGGCAAAAATTCTTTAAAGTCTGATATATTCATTCCTATTTACACATTCTTAGTACCATCACTTTAAGACCATAAAAAGCAAAATCCTTACACAATTAAAATTCCTGCCAAAGTTTAAGCTCTTGCCTCGAAACACAAGAACATTACAACTACTAAGAAAAAACCCCAAAATTTCAAAATGGATGAGACATTTTCCTTTCATCTAGCTAGGGCATTTCTGCTGGAAGTTTCTAGACATTTCAGATGGAGATGAAAGCAGGTACACAGCACAAGCACTTCAGGTGAAATGGTATTTTCACCTTTGTAGGCAAGGAAAGTAATGTAATAGGAAATATTGTTGACTACTCAACAATACATGGTACCAACACCTCTACAGACAAAACCCTTGTGATCATGAATTGAGGTGCATCTTGGTTTTATTTTTTTACCTAGAATAGTGAGGATAAATCTTCAACTACTCACAAAAGAATTAAAATACATCACATCCAAGTACCTTAAACTAGATTTACTAAAGAATATTTCATTTACTATCTTTCTTACTATCTTTCATAGGCCAAGTGTTTGTCTTGAAAATTCTTCTTTGTTTTACTGCAATAATGAATACACATTAAAAATAAGGTGTCATTAATGGATGAATGAAATACCGAGATATAAGGACACGATGTTAGTCAAACAACTATATTTATTTTTTATTAAATACTAAAAGGTTATTAAAAGTTTAGTTTTAGTGTATGGAATTTACAGTTCTATATATGAAGCATCTTATTGTAAATACAGGCAATTTACAAGTATACTGTACCATTGTCCTGTTAACAAAAAGCAGTATTGCTAAAATAATTTCTAAAATGGCAATGGCTACTGCGTTACCTTTACAAGTCCATTAAAACAATCATTTATGTTAAAATAGCACAAGAAAAATTAGCAAGATCTATACCCAACAGAGACAAGAGGTTTCTATTAGCAGTATTCAGATTCATATAATACCTAGAACTCCAAATATTTCCTCCTTTTTGAAGCTTACCATTAACATTTTATGCAGGTCCTCTTCAAAAGAATCAATGTTGCAATCAACCTTTTGCAAGTCATCTAACACCTCCCGTAACATAAACTGGTAATATTGCTTCATTAACAGGCCACCCTTCAGAACCTCTTTACACTCTCTCACTAGCTGCAAGAGAAAAACCCAAGAACTGCCATCAGTTAAGACATTACTCTTCAAATACTCCCTGGGAAGTGAAAGCTTAATTTGTCGGTCCAGCTTGTCTACATATGCTAGTTTATCACGACATAATTTCTGCAGTTTTTAGACATTAATACAGTCTCTCTCCATGCCTGCAGGAAATATGGGACTAGTTTTCCAGGGTTATTTAATTGCCACGTAATTGTACATGGAGATGGAGGCAGATGTTCCAGACTTCATCCTTTATACAGGGCCATAACAAGCAACTTACTGGACAGTTCATATTTCAGAAGTGGGCAAGAGGGCTCTAACTCATCAAATCACCAGTTTAAGTAGAAGCAAGTCAGAATTAATATGCATTATGGTTGACAGATGCTTAGAGACATATGAAAAACGTGTAACTGCTGGAAATTCACTGTGGGTCTACTGGGCAGGTGCTGACAACTCTAAAACAGACCTGAAAACAGCTGTTTCTTTTAATGCTTTCCCAGGTAAGGCTAACATGAGGAAAGTTAGATTTCTCAGCCACAGAAGTGGTCACTTTTGGCCACACAGTTCTCACCCCTCACAGAAATCTTACAGCTTTTATTTATTTGAAAAAAAATGTGGACAACCACAGACCCAGGAGTACACAAAGAATAAGAGGTTTCAAACCTACACAAACGTCTTTCTTTCAGAAGCCCTTCCAGGACTAAGTGTACATTCTTCTGAAATTTTCATCTGTCCCCAGGTCTGACAACCTCTGACCTTACAAGTAACAACATCATTAAACCAAGAGTCTCAGAGGAAGAGAGGAGTTCATTGGCAGGCCAGAGGGAAAGGAGTTGTTGTTTAATTAATCTGATTTTTTTAAATCTTCTGTAATACCTATCACTTAATGCCTGCCAAGTGATGGTAACAGACCACAAGCAGTCTGCTGAAATGCTGATGGCTGATTTAAGGGATATTAACTCAAAAATTCCAGGAGATACTACATGCTGTTAAGATCATCTAGATAGAGCACAAATTATCAGATATAATTTTCCCCATCCAAACATCCTTTAGCTGGCTGCTTCTTTAATCATTAAAACATGTTCAAATCTTACCTTGTTAACACATGTGTGGTAACATAATTGGTGATTAAAAAATCAGTACCTGCATCAATATACAACATGCTATTGTGTTTCTAGGTATTGACTTCAAAAGGTGTTGATGAAGAAGAAATCACTTTAGTAAACTGTATTTCTCTACTACACTATCCTATAAGCTGAAACTAAATATCTGGTAGCAGCACTGATCTAATTTCTCAACTGATACATACAAGGAAGAATCTTTTATGAAATTACAGCATGATCTGCTGCCTTTTTGAAGATATAAACTGGTATGGAAGATCCAGAAAGATGTGATAGCTATTTTGCAAAAGATCATGGTGCTATAGGACACATAACACAGGTTGTAACAAAGGTGTCTGATTTAGCCATCTAACAGAAATAACCCATGTGCATGCACCCACACCCCCCCTCCACTTCTCAGCATAAATGCAGCCCACCTTGAGCTGTTCAGGAACTACACTGCCAACACATAAAGGCAAATTGCCATTTAAAGAGAACAGCTCTCTGATAATATAAGGTCATCAGGACTGCAAAAGCTATTGCTGCAAGTAAAAAATGAATGAGATGACTCAAAAAGGGGAAACTAACGAGAAAAGATGGGAGAAAAAAAACCACATAGCACATAATCTGCCTGTTTTCTTTTTGTGTGGCTAGTTTTTCTTGCAAACTAGATTCATTTTTTTTATGTATGATTCACTTGATTTGCTCATATTCCAAAAATTTAACCTCAACATTCTAACAATACTGCTACACATTTCAAATGGTACCAAAAAGTAGGAGACACTTACTGGTGTCAGTGCCCCACATGACACCCACTAGATCAATTGCTATAGAAACCAAACTGCCCTGTGCTACATCCATTCAAACAACAGTTGAACTGCTTTGTTCAGTCTAGACAAGAGAACATGCAAGAGTTTCCCAATGCCTACAGGCTAGTTACAGAGAAAATGGCAGCACTCCTTTGACAGGGATGCACAGTAACCCAACAAGAGGCAACAGGACAAGAAGCTTCAGTGAAATTCTGTCTAATGGAAGAAAAAAAAAAGCTTTATGGAGAAAAAAAAAAACAAAAACCAAACCTCAAAAAACCAACAACATAACCCCAAACCATTGGAACAGACTCACTGGAGAAGCAGAGGAATTGCTCACTGGAAGTATCCATGATCTCAACTAACATTGAAAAATGGCACAGATCTAAACAGCCTTCACTGTATCAGATAACCATCATCATAACATGAATCCTTATACAACATTCTCAACCAGTGACAGGACTGACAATCTTGGGCAACTACCCACAGAAAATATCCCATATTTGTAGAAAATAGTACACCGGGAAAAAAAGATCTTGTTTTTTTTTTCTTTTATTTTAATTCTTAATCAACTTCCACTATGTGTCCACTGCATGTTGCCAGAGGTCTTTTTAAAAGAAAAAAAGGAAAAAAAATATGCACACCCTTAAAAATGGTTATGTTGCCTAAGAAACTCAAATGTAGGAAGATGTGCTGGACAAGGCTGTACAGCTTATCATGCAAATGGAACAAATCCCACTTTCATTCACTGGCTGATAATTCTTTAATCACCAGTTTTGATTCCCAGAAATCTAAGTCAGAAAGGTATGTATGTCCAGTTGCTTACTATGCAAAAAACAGATCTCTAAATGAAAGACAGGACTATTTATAAAAATAATTCTACACTGTAGTTTCTTCAACTAATTCTCTTTGAACTGATGAGCTTATCATAACAAGATGACAAAGTAATTTCAAATAGGAAAGGTATATATATGAAAAAAAAAGCTACAGTTGAAGCAAACCTGTTTAATACTCAAAAGAGATGGTTCTCCAGCAGGTCTTTGTTCCAACCTTAGCTTGAGACATTCATGGATAACATTAAGCAGGACTCGGCAGAGGACCAAGAACGCAGGTTCAAAAGATGGTAAATCCATAGATTTCAGCTCCTCCCATGATACAGTGCTGCATTTTTGCTCACAACAAGGTGGGGAATTTAATAACTGCACATAATCTGAACACAACATGGGATCTGGAAAATCTGAAAACTGTAACAAGAAATAGGTATCATGAAAAGGATCCTTAAATTCTTTAGGATTTAGCATTTGTTTTAAGTAGCATGCACAAAAGTCTGTTTTTAAAAGGCAAGATTCTATTAACAGGCAAGTCAAAAACAAAAATTTCATTTTCTCTCTTTTTAGAAAAAGCTAACTTTATTTATTTTATTTATTTAATTTGAGGATCATCAGGCTGAGGAATACAATTATGGACCCTTGAGAGTGAACAAATCTCTTTAAGTTTTAAAATAATTCAAGCATCCACTGAAGCTGGAGATCACATCACTACACAAGAAGAAACTGCTGAGTTATGATAAATATACAAGTTAAGGCTAGCATAATATATAAGAACATATATTCAGGTCATTATGAAATACAATACTTGAGAATTAAAAGATAAATTTAAAAAATAAGTTAAAAGGTATTACTCTAATGACTGCAGAGAAACAAGTCTGCACTTGTCTATATTAGGTGTGTAACCTCATTCCTTTTCAAATGCATAGTGCATATATAATATAAAACTCCACATTGTAAAGTAATGCAATATCCCAGAAAGTGTCACTAGCTCAACTGAATGAAGTATTGAAAATATAACTTAAGAAATTCTGGTAGATGTTAAGAAACTAAAACTAGAAAAGATAAAATATCAAAAGATCAAGTTGGGGTTTTTTTTTGTTTTGTTGTTGTTGTCTTTTTTTTCCAATTAAAGAGTCACAGAATAATCATGGTTGGGAAGGACCTGCTACATCACCAACCATACCTACAACAACAAAAAACCTAAATACCTGACCCTTTGAAAAAAACCACAATTAATAAACTTACTTCTTCATTTAAGTAAGAATTACATTTAAATGAAATTACCTCTCTAATTAGAGAAAATAACGGAAAATATCTGAAATTAACATCCAAGATATCTTAATTATTTACCTTGTGATAACATTCTAAGCAAGGCTGTACACAGAGGTACTCTGGGGTTTTATTTAGGAAGACAACATGGTCTGCTATATGTGCAGCTCTTAATCTGATAGAAAAATCTAAGGATGGTGTTATCTTTCAGATTGATTTATTCTCATTCTCATTCCATAGGTGTTAACTATGAAACCTGAAAATCCTTCATTCATATAGTAGATATAACTAGCATTTTTTCAGGTTTTTCTTCAGTGCCAAATTTCAATAACATCAATTCAAAGGAGAGAAAAAAACATTACTGCAAATTAGATCTGACTAGAAAGGTTAAAACAACCAAACAAAAAAACCCCCCAAAAGCCCCAGCAACTTCTAAATTTATTATCTAACAGAAAATACTTTTTTTTTTTTTTTAAGTTTATTCCTTTGCACCTACAGACACATTTTTTACACTTGTGCCTTTAGTGCTGCACAAGCTTTGCTTTCTCATAAGAGCTACACTAGATTATACTTAGAGCTATGTAAGTTTTCTCACTATTTTTACTTTTTAATATTGTTATGGTGCTCAACTGCCTTGGGGGGATGGAACAGCATATTCATTGCTGTCTAATGCTGGCTCTTGTATCATGCACTGTATTAGGTTATTATGCACTGCAGATACTTAAGTGGTTTATAAAACCACGAGCTCATTATGCAGAGATAACAAACATGCAACAAGTAGAGACCTCCTTTATACCTTGTTTAGTTGAAGGTTAATCACTAATTGATCTACAATACTTATCTTCTTAGAAGGTGTATTAATGTCATCCTCTTACTAATTCACTTTTAAAGATAAGACTAGCACCAGAGTTAAACACTTTTATACAAGATCATGAAAACACTAAACCTCTACAGTACAACGAAGTATTTAGGAAATACAATCTTCATTGTGATGCAAGTCCAGTGTTAGAAAATGTAGCTCTTATAAAAATATTAAAGAATTAGTCTATGAGCAAAAATAACACAATGAAATTGAATAAATGTGTTATTTCCTTTTCTAACATGAAGGATAACACCACGTGACATTAGGGCTTGGTATTAGACACCTAAATTCTGTTGTTCAGTTTGACTACTCTTAATCTTCAGTGAGCCCAATCTGAAATGCTTCAAGTGTCTACCAAAAACTTCTTAAAAAAAAAACAACAAAAAAAACCAAACCAAAAAAAAAAAACCAAGGAAACAAAAGTCCAAGCCATTTATTGAGATCATACATAAAATCCATGCTCAAAAGTGCAGCCAGTTGAATAAACACCAAGCAGGTACACAGGCTTAAATGCCTTTCTACTAAAATAACATCTCTGATTTTGTAAACTAAAAGTTGGGTATTTGGGTATTTTCTATAAGAATCAAATCATACAAATTCTACACAAAACAAATTCTACAGTGCCTAGAGTCATTAGGTATCAAAGTCTATGATGAATGAAACTTGTATTGTAAGAAATACTAAAGCCAGATATCTGTATGAACACATATATATTTAAGATGAAATGAGCATGAAAATGGACAGTGGAAGAATCTAGAAAGCACACATTAGATGAAAGATGTGTTTAAGTAGAATAGAAATGAAAGTAGATCCAGAGATTTTGAAGTGTACCTACACACATGAGCACAGAGTCCAGATACAAAAAAAAAAATTAAAGTAACAGAGATTAATAAAACACAAACAGCTGCTCTGTGCAAGCACAGTGTAGAGACCAACTGTGCAGCTCCAGCTGCACTCAGGTGTCAAACTGAACTGCACTAAAAAAGCCCCAGACACTACATTCCAACATCAGCAGATGCAAAGAGCAAGGAATTCAAACCCATCTCTATGTCAGTCTGATGTCAGCTTTTGCTGCAGCAGGCACCGTGCTTCTGACAAACAGTATTTTCTCTTTCTGACAACATTCTTTTAATTTTGGGGATGAAAGAAGTTTATAGTGTTATAACATTCCCTTTAACCATAAAGTCATTTCTTAAAAGAGGACAATATTCCGAAGTAATTACTGAAAATGAACATCCAAAGTGGTTGTAAGGTAGAGATGGAAGGAGAAAAGATTAACCTTTCATTTTACAGAAATCAACCAGTGCTAAATTGCAATTGAATTCTGTGAAGCTGCAGCAAAGACTCTAGATACTAGTGTTTCATAAACTTGTTTTAAGAATCCTTAGGAAGTCAAAACATT
Source organism: Corythornis vintsioides (assembly GCA_025447755.1). NCBI lineage: Eukaryota > Metazoa > Chordata > Aves > Coraciiformes > Alcedinidae > Corythornis > Corythornis vintsioides. Next base: position 14,717 of record JAOEGS010019943.1, read on the forward strand.
TGAGGTATTTAGCAATTTGAAAAACACAAAGTAGTTTTCAATACTCTCAAATTATGTTTTATTTGTTTTGATTTTTCAAAGATATTTATATACCTATGTATTTATTGAACTTTAAATGTATATGGTTTGGGGGTACTTTTGATTACTGTAACAGATACTTGCAAGTTTTGCTTAGTCAAGTTACTCTCTAAAAATAAAGTCTTAATGCAAAACTTCCTAGAACATAAGTTGAAAGCAATTAGAAAATAAATAACTTTAACTAATAGCTTCACTTTTTAACAGTAATATCTACATTAGCAACAAAACAAATAAGTTTTTCAGAAGCAAATAACTTTATCAATATAAATTTATTCATCATAAAAAATAAACCTCCAAGGAAGATAAACAATTCTTATTTCTTTTGCAAATGTGACAGTCAATGCTAAGAGATCAGCAGTGTGTCAAAGACCATGTGCTATCCATATTAGAAGAGGCAAGATGGCTTAGAAATTCCTTCAGCCAAAATCCATGGTTAGGCCCCACACACAGTGCCACTTTATCACTACTAGTTATTCCTCAAATAAGAATGTCTGTTAGGTAAAAGTTAATATTAAGAAATAATATTCTGTCTTGAAAGAATAAGTGACTACAACTTACCATATGAAACTTCAGTTAATATCCTTTTATTAACTAACAATGATTGTTAAGAAAAAAAAAAATACACTAAGAGCTACCTGAAGGATGCAACATCCTAACATGACTTGCTTTCATAGATTTCAAGGTTGAGTCCATTTATCATTTATTTAGCCTCAAGCATAAGATGCCACCACAGTACTTCATTCATTTTAGATAAGAAAAACCCTGCAAAACAGTGATGTTTTCATAAAGGATGTCTTGCAGAGAGATAACCAGTCCTGAAGACAAGAAAATTACCATTTTCATTACTAGTTTTTCCTCATGATTCAACTTCTGTGCCTAAGTTTCCATTGTAATTCTTCTGACTTACAGCTTTAGACATCAGAAAATTTAATGAGCAAAGATGTTATAAAAATGTCACTTCAGTTACAAGCAAGAACAGAGAACTAGCTTGTGCTTCACACAAATCCTAATTCACGTCAAATGACAAATTGATTTCAGTGGTAGCACAACTGGGCTCGTAACATCCACTACCTTTCAAAAAGCAACACAGCAATCAAAACTCTGGTAAAATCCCAATTCCTCCTGCTTCAAGCTAGAAACAAGACATCATGGGAGGTACTGCTGTTACCCATTGACAGTAGTAGCAACCTACCTCCAGCTGGTGATCACTCCTTACCAGCGCCATACGGGCCCTTTGCAATGAACCATGCATTAGCTTGTGCAGTCTTAAAATTAGTTTCCTCAACCCCATTTGCTTCAGTGCTTTATCTACAAAGGGCCTGTAAATAGAGGTCAAACAATGTTGGCTGCAGCTTGCCTCAGCACTGCATTCTGGAATAACCCAAGAGGCGGAGTCCTCCTCAGATTCAAGCCTATCAAGCCTCCTTGAAAAATGGTCCTGAAAGTCAAAATTTGGCTTATTAGTAAAATTGTTCTCGATGGCTTGTCTAAGTTCCTCCACATTTTCCTCAGAGATTTGTTCTTCACCATCACTCTCCTCTGTGCACGTTCCTGAGGATTCCTTTACTTCTGTTTCCCTATCAACTTCTTCATCCTCTGGATCATTGTCCTTGGGTGGTCGAGGAGAAGGAATTTCAAACACTGGCCAGCCAATGTCAGAAAGATTTTTGATGCCCAAAACAGTCCCCATAATCCTCAGTTTTTGATTTAAGTCTTTTGTAATATTTAACCATAGACAGAGTGCCTGCACTCTGTCTTGGAAGTCCTTTGCAGCATACTTTTCATAGTCCTTTTGAAGAGCCTGCAGAGATGGATAAAGTGCTTCTATATACTCTAGCAGCTCCATTATCCTCTTTACTTGCTCAAATGAGACCCGCTGGCGATGGAGGTGATCATGGTAACTCGAGTAACCCAAAGCACTAGTTCCACGTGCTGCTTTGCAAACTCCTTCTCCAGAAGTACCATTGAGATTGGCTCCATTTTTTACACAGGAGAAGCTCCCATAGTTAACTTTGAAGGTGAGGATTTCATTGATGATATCGGGGATAGCTTGACGGGCTGCATAGAGATAGAGGTCTTGGTCATTGATGCTCCGGCCGGCGTGCCAAGCCTGCAGCTCCAGCCAGATCAGTTCATTGGAGCGGTTCAGCCAGACAGAAGAGGTGTTTTCCTGGCCTCTTTGCTCCCTGTCCTTTTTCTTTGAGACTGAGGTAAGTTTTAATAAAAGCCGTAGGGTTTCAAAGAATTTCAAGCGGTCTGCTGGGCAGTCACTCCTAGAAGTCTGGCGTGCAGCTCTGGGGATTGGCATGGGCACAGAGACTGGAAGCTTAGCATTGCTACAGCCAAGGCTGAGGTAAGGCTTATTGAGATCAACATCTGGAATAGGTTTTTTTGGCAGAGACCCACCAACGGAGTCTAACATAAATGAGCACTGCACGTTCTTCTTGTGATCTCGTTCTGTTGTCCTTAGGGTGTCTCTGATCTTTTTTCCTTGTTTGTAACTGTGCTCCTCCACGTTCTCGATGGTTTTCCCATTGTCTTTATGAACAGATTGAGTTGGCACATTCATTTTCTCTGAAAGGAAAAAAAGAAAGAATGTGACTTCAGCAATAAAAAGAGCATCATCTAATCTTCTCAGTGTTCACTGTCAATCGAAGGGTTATTTGCTGCACAAAGCTCATTCCTCATTCTAAAACTAGTTATTTCCTTAGAGTCTGTGCTCCTCAATATAACATTATGTTAATATCCTAAATACTAATAAGCTTATTTGCAAAACAGGTCAGCTCACCAGAAGAATATTATTCCCTTTCTATACATGGAAAATCATGATAAAGAAAGACCCGTTTGGGTGCCAAAAATGGGAAGAGCTATTGCTCAACATTTCAGAACATTCAGCACTTCATGTTCAATGCTCCCCCACTTCAACTGCACTTTCTCAATAATATGCAACCACATCCCAGAATCTCTGGCTTCCTTCTAGAAACAGATCTTAATTTGTGCTAATTGCCTAGCATCACACAAGTTTTCAGGACAGAATGCTGCTATCATATGATGCACTTCACTGACATAATTAGAGGGCCCTTTTTCTTGTGTCACTCACTACATCTCTTCCAGCATCTGCAACAAACAGAAGGTAGGGTCATACAGAAATCTGTTTCCTTAATCACAGAATTCTGATCTCTGCTGATGCAAGACAGCAGTCCTCTGAAAAAGAACTGGTGAGATAACACAGCTCAAAGACTATCAAACATATGTTCACAAAGCCATTGTATTAAGGTTCCAGAGACACCTGAAATGAAAGTGGAGAGGTTATGTGATCAAAGCACCTTACTTTGCTTGTTTCCATTACAAACCACTAATTGCATTTTTTCTTTTTTTTAATTCTTGGAAGGACATATTGAGAAGATGTTGTTACTGCATGGCTTGGTTTTTTTGCTTTGTTTTTTTTTTTTTTAATTATCTTTTCAACAAGCAATTACCTTATTCTGTATCTGTTCAAAAGTAAGACAGCAAATCTTCAAATTCATACTCTAACCTAAAAATGTTATTCAGTATTAGATACTGTTATTTAGTAACATTAGGAAAAAAACATCTATCAAGTATGTTTTTGGGTTTTGCTTCCCCAGTTAGGACTTTCTGACTAAAGAAGGAACAGAAATAAACAATGGTGATTACAATGTAATTGCTTCAGTGACACTGAAGATTAAAGAGTAAGAATAAGAGTAATGAGTAAAGAATAATCACTGAGAAATAATGTGAGGTGCTTCAGAACATGAAATTGGGGCAGAGAAGCAACTATACCACTAGTAGAGATGATAGAATCACAGAAAAAAAGTGGATTGGAAAATATTTCTGAAGGGTAATTTTTCCAGACTCCTTCTCAAAGCAGTGTTTATTTCAAAACTAGTTGAGCCTGCTCATGATCTTAACCAGTTTTGGAAATCTCCAAAGATGGAGATTCAACAACCCCTCTGGCAAACTGTTCATTATTTGACCATTCTCATGGTAGAAATCTTCTTCTAATACCCAAAAGAGCTTTTCCCTCGTTGCAATGTTTCAACCTCAGTACTTGGCTCCATCTTCTGTGTATGTCCTCTGTCAGGTAGTGAAGGGCTACTACAGTGACTTTATGGTCATTTTAGGCAAAAAACACCAAACACTGCACCTACCTTTCAAGGTGGAGCGGCTGGCAGGTCTACCCACGTTGTTCTTCTGGTGCTTTGTTGACATGCGCTTCATCTGGCGGGGTGTACTAGGAGGAGAAGTTCCATAGAAGGTGTCAGCACTTGTTTCATCAGATAATTCCTCAGGGTCAGATTCAGAGATCTTGCAAGTAGCATCTTCTGATTTACACTCTTTCCTGAGGCAACAAGTTAAACCATGTCAATGATTTTTGTACTGGCAGTATCTGTCAGAAAGCTAATCCATTGATAAATCCCAGACATGGTCAACCATCAGTACTTTCCTGCCACAGGCATCTGTATTTATCCCAGTTTTTTCACACTCACAAGGTCAACTTATACATAAGGAACATACAACAAAGAGGATCTGTAGCATGTCACCAGGAGAACAAGTGTAAACATAAATGTGTATGTAAAGTATTCATCAATTTGGAGAAAAGCTTGTGACAAGCCTAAACTGAGAGATGCATGAAATGAACAGATGTTAAAAAACATAACACAAGACAGTTAATCTAATGTGTTAGAGACAGCAGAGGTCTTCATTTTCATCCTCCACCCCCTAACTTGTCCATACCATGAAGGTAAATTCTGAGGTCACTGTAAAAAGTATAGAGTAACTATTCCCCCACAGACACACACACACACACACACACACACACACACACAATTTGGTGAGGTACAGGTTTTTCCAAACAAAATAAAACCCAAACAACCCCAAACCAATCCAACAGAACTACTGCACAGTACCACACAGCAGAGCCTGGCAATGGCACAGTTCCATTGGAGAGCAAGACAAAGTCCAGGCTGCTATGATTTTGATCTCCACATCTCCCCAGCCAAAAAGTCCTGTAACCCTTCCTTTGAGTCAAGCCTGGTACCCATACAATTGCCCACTAAGCCAATGCCAAAAGCAGATCTATTTGTAAAGTCACATGGCAAAAAAAGCCATCTGTTTTCATATCCAAACTCTGGGCAAGCTCATAGACAACAGTGCCAGACTCCTCTCATAAGAGGTCAGATGTAGAACAACCACGATGCAGGGCACGCATGCCCTCTGATGCTAGGGCTTACTTTAAAAATAAAATTACAAATATAATACATGAATTATTGTGTCAGACAACCTTCCCTTCCTCCTGGACACCTGCTTCAGCCCACCAAATAAGATTACTTCAGTGGAGTCACAGATGGGCACAAGACATTAATACCTGGATCTCCTCTGCATGGGGAGATAGAGCAACAAAATTACCTTCAGGCTGTGAACAACAAAATTTCACTATATTTTATACTGCTCACTGACATACTAAGAAATTTCAAATTCACACATGGAAACATGCTATTTTAAGACAATCTGAGAATCGTATCATTAACCCACCAAGAACTTGTAATTTGAATTCTTCACAATATTAACAAGAAAAACAAACATTTAACAAACAAAAGCACAAAAAAAGCAAAATAAACCAAAGCAAACAAAAAAATCATCAACACAAAGTAATGAAATCCTCTGGTTAGTTCAGACTTCAGGGGAAAGCACATGGCAGGAAGACATGGTTTTACCTTCTCTCACTATGCCTTTATACCTATCTGATGATTATCTACCCAGTGTAAATACAGAGATGGGAGAAAAACAGGAGGAGAGGACTCTATAAGGTCAAAATAACTCCCTTACTGATTGAATTCCAGGAATAATCTGAGTGCTAAGTGACACCAACACCTCCTAGAATATGGAGCCCATTACTCCAGCAGAGTCCTCTCATCCCCAGCACTCCCCACTGGTGCCATACATGCAACACACACCACTATAGCTTGGGGGAGGGAAAAAAATGTAATTAGCATCCATCCCCTCATTATTTTCTTTCTGAAGCAGACATGAAAATAACATCTTCTGGTAGAAGATATGAAGTCAAAGAGACATTCAACCTAAATCAGAGTGCAAGATTAGCATCAGTACTGGATAATTTCAATTTCACTTGAATCACAAATAACATTTTACTTGCTACTATTTTTGAGGCAGACAAGGAATGTTCCTCGTGCTCTGGTGAGGCAAGTCTGAGTGTCTACAGGAAGAATATTGCCAGCCAGCAAAATAGACATAAGGCTAACAAAACAAAAATAAAACCCGGATACTGTACTTTTTATTTGCTTGTAGCTATAAACAAAATTAATACTTTAACATGCAAAAAACCCACGAAAATTTACAGTCTGAAATGACACTTCTCACATTACAGCTCTGAGAAGGTGGCAGGCAAGTTCACCGACTACTGTAGAAGTACTTCAGAGGTTACTGGTGACTCAGACAGTACCATAGCACCATCTGTAGTCTAAGGAGAGCCCTGCAGTGAATTTTGCCATCACAACAACCACACAGAATCACCAATACTTTTAGCATAGTTTTCTTGCCTAGGGAAATCATGCTGCTTGTGTGTTTTCTAACACCCTGATTTAATTAGTCACAATTGCCCAAACATAGCAAAAAAGTTTTGATTTGTTCCTACAGATCTTGTGAAAAACCGTGGATAAATAACAGAAAAGGGTCTTGTAAATAATGAATTGGGAAAGATGAACACAAGTTTACATCTTCTTAGACACCAGAAAAAACTTACTCTTCAGGACTCTTGCAAACAGTCCTACTGCAGAAAAAACTGCAGGCAGAGCACACCCATTTGATTTTGCCAAAGACAAATCAACCACAAGAGACTAAACCACATGAAAGAAGAGCTCACTGGTTCCAGTGCTTATGGAACTGTTTATTTTTTCAGTGATCTCACTGGCCTGGCAAGGCACAGGGTGGGGAGCTGATGCTCTTGCCTGGCAGAGCAGATCCTGCAGCACTGTTTTCATTTTGTTTTTAAGGGAGTAACCTCTTCCAAGAGTGTAATGTTCAAACCTCTTCATCAGACTGACTGTACTGAACTTTAAAGGCTCTAAGCTGCTTCTTTCCTCAAGTCTAGAGGACTTGGTCTAGGTGATCCTGCTCAGGCAGGGGGGTTGGACTAGATGATCTTCTAGGTCCCTTCCAGCCCCTAATATCTATGAACACCAAACATAGATGATCATCAGCAGAAACCCTCTGGTATCAAAACCAGTTATAATTTTACAGGTTACTAACAAGGCAGCTGTCATGTTTGTGTGCTGTTTACCTTTCTGAACTAAGCAAAGACTAATTAGATCTGCAAACCTATAAAATGCACTGCTGGCAAACATAAATCAGACTACAGTATTGGTTATTACACAGAATTACTGGTTCCTAAATATTTTTGCAACCAACATTGGGAAACATTAATCAACACTAATTTCTTGTTTGCTACCAAGAACTGCAGGTTTTCTCCCCTACAGCCAGTGAAAACCTTCCTAATCTTAATTATTAAACACTCAGAAAGTGTGACAACTGAACTTACTATTTGCCAAGGACATTTTCAATCAAATGCTTACAAGGAAATCTGGAAGTGCATTGTTTTCACATCAGTCTATTTACAAGCTGGTCCCAGCATCGTTTTTTGATCAACAAAAAGCTTTCATCAATTTTATTTTAGGAATATTGAAGAGACTGTAGGCAGGATGCATAAATCAGAAAAGTTGGGAAAACTGCAAGAGTAGTAGAGTAAAAAAAAACACAAACAGAAGGAAAAAAAAAAAACAAAACCAAAAACAAACTACAAATGAAACACTTTGACAGCTCTAAAATGCAACCAAACAAATAACAGAGAATGTTTCCAACAAGTAACTACTGTAAGTTACACCAGGGTGCACTTCAACCAGAACGTGAAGAGATAGAAAACAGAATTTCTTCAATCTGTGTATGTAAATGACCACAGGATTATTCATTTTTTAATTTTTGAGTCAGTGTTGGCAATGTATACACCACCATCTCATTCATGAAAACTGAGATGTATGTCCTGACAACAAAAATAGGAGAGGTGGAAAACTAAGGTATGATATCTGAAGCAGCAGGACAGAGAGTAAAAGTCTTGTAACTGCTACTGTTGATAAAGACCATGAGCCTGTGGAAAAACACAGTAATTTCTCATTTAAAATAAATGAACATATAAAAAGACCACTGGGGACCATATGGGGAAATGTTAAAATCAAGCAGGCTGAAGTCACACTGAAGAGTATGATTGATAAACTTTTTGCATTTTACTGAAGCATTATATAAACTTTCACTTTTTTTTTTTTTAATAACCAATAGAGGTTGTGCTAAAAACTGTGGTGACTATACGGGGGAAACATTATTTTTAATCTTCCCTTTCCATCAGCTACCCCTGATGCTCATAAGCAGGTGTCTGAATGTATTAGGCACACAATGAACTCGGGTTCATCCACTGCTTACCCACATGCAGCTTAGAAGTTTGCTGGCAATCAGAGCAGCAGAGGTCAAGTGACTGGACTGCCAGCACACAGCAGTAAATCTGAGTGAGGCAATTACGAGGCAGTAGCCAAGATAATCACCCACGCTGGCAGCCGGGAGCTGCGAGCTCCACAGCCTGCTGCCGTCAACAGCTTCCCGCAGATCCACTGCCCCATTCACACACCAGAGAGGCTTTCTCAACATCTTCCCTGGCACCCTGCCACTTCCCTACCAGAGCTGCAAGGGCTGGACAAGGCCCACGAGCAATGAAAGCCCTCGTTCTTGACACCAAGTGCCTTGATTTTAAAAGCAAAGCGTCTGTTTTTTCAAAGATACGCTCCTTTCCAAGGATTGGGTTTGATAAAGTGCATGGGAAGACAAAGCTGCTTTAGCCTCCTGTTAGTAATGCACATTGCAATTGGATAAAGTAGTAGAAATCACAGCACTACATATTGCCAATCACATCTTTTTAAAGCTAAGGTAGTCGTCCCTAAATGTATTGCAACACAGATGATAATATTCTGATCAGAACTCCAGTGCAAACTGTCACCATCCCGCAGCTGCTGCCAACAAAGAGCAAACAGGATTTGCAGTAACGGTCTCTGCGTCTGTTAAAACCAAAGAACAAAAACCAGAATCCAGCTAGAGCTGCTGAACAGCACACAGACTACTCTGGAATCAGCAGCTCCAGCTTCTCTGGGGCAGCAGCAGGTTTTGTTGCACCCACATAGCACAAGAGAACATGCCAGCACCCCTGGACCTGCAGCAGCAGCAGAGCACTCCATCCATTAATCAACCTGTAGCACTCTGGGCAATTAAGACTGAGGATCAGACTGCCTAATGAGGAAAACAAGTTAAGATGAAGCAAACTGAAGCCCTCCTAAAGTACAGGACTGCTACCTGTTGTAAACTCCTAGTGTTCTGATCCAACATAATGAAAGCATCACACGCTCCTATTTTTTAATCACCTTCTAAAAATTCCCTGTTCTTTGGGAAGATAGAAGCTTAAATAAATAGACTTGTTTCTAAAAAGATCTGGAATTGAAAACAGAAAGGACTATAAATCCAATTTTTCACAGTCTTCTCTTGAAGATTTGCTACATCTGTGAATACTGTGGTTGCAGCTATTGCATTCAAAGCAGTTATGACCATATGGAAAGCAAAAAAAAAAAATAGTAACAAAAAAAATAAATAAGGACTATAAGTGCAATCCTGGGGAAACTTTCAGAAAAAAACAGCAAGGAAAAAAAAAACCTTGCAATTTTTTATTGTTTTGGGGTTTTTTTTAGGGCACAGCAGCAGGAATTTGTTCACAGTTTGTACAAATAGAACTTGATCTTCTGCTAAATACATCCTGTGTAAATCTAGTACAGTGCTTACAGGGGGGGGAAAAAAAAGCCTAGTTAGCAAGATAGGAAAATTCTGTGACTGGCATGGACATCTGAATATAATACATGTCATGTATTCCTGTTGTGACTAGATCTCCAGAGTCAGTTACAAAAAATAAAAATAAAATTGATTATATTATAACCCAATGCTGACATCCAATCATGGAGAGACTTGAGCTTGTACTCACACTTGAATCTCCTGTTTCTGAGCTCAGCATTTCAGTATTAAGCAGTCAGTGTCAGATCTTAATCACCCCTAAGTTCTGACTTCTGCTGACATAGCAACAGGACTTACTGTTACAAGCTGGGTGATATACCTGACAAGATTTTTAACAGTATAATTAAATTTGACTTGATACCAAGGACATGTCTGGCTTTTTAATTTGTTATCCTTGTGATAATGTGTTACAGAAAAGCACCTTCTTTTGGGTTTTGGTTTGTTGGTTTTTTGTTTGTTTTAATGAAAATCACTACCACAAAACTGTCAAATTGCAGATACAATCCTTCTTAAAAGTTCTAGTGCAATAATTTTGTAAGGACAGATAAGTATTCAAATTAGGAAAGGTGAATGCAAATAGACTTGTAAAAAAGCAACACATCTCTCTGAAAGGCAGGACCAGCTTCTTTCTGAGGAAAAAATAAAATAAAAAACTTTTGGAAAATATTGTTGATTGGCAAATGGATACCCATGTTTTTGGGTAAGGAACTGGCAAGAGTTTCCTGGAAGCTTCCCAAATTTTCCAGAGAACAAGAGCCCAAATATCCGTGCCACATCCCACCAGTAGAACAAGAGCACCAAATGCAACTTCAAGCTGGAGGGGAGAGCAGTGACAAGAGTTTTGGTGTTCCATCTCACTACTCCTCTTTTCTACAGGAGGTGGCTAATCCCATTTAGTTAAATGCATCCATTTCCATCTCTTCTGAAAGCCCAGACATTTAACTTTGCATCAATTTCTTCAAGCATAAAAGCAAATGCCATGTAAGGCACACCAATGTCAAAGCAAAAATGAATGGGGAAAAACAAACTTCAAACTTTCATCTAATTTTCAGCTAAGTTTCAAGGCAGCAGAGACACTAAATATAATGTCTTGAAGTAAACTGAGGGAATAAAAAAATATTTTGTCATGCTGTCAACTTAAAATAACATCCTCAGGCAGAAATCTAGGACCTTTCCATATTCACTAAACATTTCAAAGTAATGTTTTGAAGAAATGTACCAGCATAACAATTTAAGTTTTACAAAATATTCAAATTGAGCTGTACACAGATGAGGTCCTCCCAGAACAATCAGGGGAAGACAGGGTATGTGATCAGCTGTCAGAATGAACAACCAGCAGTCTGGGGAAAAAAAATGCAATTTTTTACCTGCAACAATAATTAAAGCAAAATACTTGAGCAGGAAGATGCTTAAGGTAATATCTGTATCACTACCAGGAACAAAATGAATTACACACTGCACTTTAGCATGATACAGAAGGAACTGAATTAATTCTCTCCTTCTACCTCGTGACAGCAGGAGGCATTCATTGGCACAATGAAGTTACATCCCATCTTGTCTGGGTCCAGAATAAACCTGATAATGTTCATGGGAAGCTGATGTGATTTTACATTCAGGGTTCTTGTGCTGGACATGAGTGAACATCTGACAACTCAATAATGCTCAAGCTTAGGTATTAAGAGTGAACATTCAGGTTTGGATTTATGTTTGCAGCTGGCCACAGTTGAGTATGGGACAATTAGCAGCCCTTTAAATAAAAAGCCTTCAAAGGTATTTTTAAACATTCAAAAATTATTTAGTTAATGAGTTACAGGCTGAACATAGCATCAGTGCAGTTAACACTTGACAGCAGAAGAAAACATAAGGGAAGTAATAGACCTGCAAACATAAATGTCATACACAACAGTAAATCCAACCACCCAGCTGAAGAAATAAAGGCAGAGGTATCTTCATCTTCCTGTGCTGACAGAGGTCAACATACTACCTGACTAGCAGAAAGCAGTACCAAAAAATGCCTTCTAAATCTATTTTAGATGCAGTTTAAAAGAATGGTTTGTATATAATTTGGTTGCCATGGGTTGTCATGGAAGCCAAATCTTTATAAGCTTCTAAAAATCCCTAAAATAAAAGTTACTGCATCTCTCTTATCCTTTCCTTTAAATTCAGTGAATCTGTTTTTCATCACAGCAGTTTGCATTCCACAAGGGCCAGTATCACCATCTTACATAATAGTAAACCCATCCTTCACACAGACAGCACTAATTAGCAGACATAAAAACAACTGGAGCAGCCACACAGCACAGACTAATCCTCACTGCTACCAGTGCCAGAGATCCCCACAAACGCTGCATGTGTTTGTGTGGAGGTGGAGCAAACAGTCATTCAATCCCATCTTGCACATGTAAACATGAAATTGAATACATGAAGAATAGAGATTACAGTTTCTCTGATTTAAATGCATTCAAAAGTAGGACAGTAAAACTCTATACACTTAGGGTCACAGCTTCAGTGGGAAAATGCTTTAAGTTAGTAAAAGAGTGTATCAGCAGTGATGGAGTTTTAAATCATCAACCATACAGATACTCTAGCAAACAGAAAAATAGGTTGAGCACAACTCATGACATGACCTCGGGCTTCCCCCAAACAACAGATGCTGCAGACTGACAGCCCCATTCACTGTCATCACACAGCCAACAAATCTGACAGACAGACCATGGAAAAATTCCCCAGCGTGGAGGAAATCTCCACCTTACTGACAGTTCTGTCCCACCTTATTAACAGCCTCACTCCTCCTTCAGCCCTTGCACTGGATGCATGCCAGGAGAAAAGGGGGCTACAAGCAGTCGAGGCACATGGTGGGGTGGCCTCTGGCTCTTCATGCCACCCATGACACTGCAGCCCAACAAAGGAAATGCTTAAGGCCTCATTTTTCTAGTGGATTCTGTCCCAGAAAATTATTGAGAAAGACTAAAATAGGGCTCAAAAAGTTCAGAGCCTATAGGTCATAATTAAGAAGCACCAACACACACCTGTTTTAATCAGCATTCTAAATGACTTAAGTGGAAACATCTTATCCTGAACACGTCTGTTTGCTTTGCTACAAGGACAGACACTTAAATGTGAATTCTTCCCCAAACCTTTTAGTAGTATCTTTTCATTTATCCATAACCACTGCAGGCTCTCTAATGCCCAAGTGCAATCCTATCTCAAAATCAACATCTGCATATAGTTTCTGTGAGTATTTTTCAGCTTAGAGCTGCCTCCCCTCTCTACTCACCACAAAGTGTATGTTTCAAGAAAGAAAAGAAGGTGAGAGAAAACAAGTTTCCTTTCTGGAGAGGGATTCACAATCAAATGCTTTGGACTAGGGACTTTATAACAACAACAAAAAAAAAAAGCAGCCATTACTGTATTGTGTGCTTGCCTTAGTTTTGCAAATCACATCACCAAATCCTTACACAGATTTCTAACACATAAGGCAATCTCACAACAATAAAACAATAACCTTTCTTTTTCAAATAAATGTAGGTGTATTGCTAATGAGAATAACTAAGTACGTCTCCAACAGAATTACATTTCATTTAAAAGAGAATTAATTATACCAATGCACTGCCATCCTAGTCAGAACTCTTCACCATAAGAACACAGTCATATGCTAAATAGGATTAAAAGTTATCTGCCACCAAATGGATCTCAAATCCCCAGTCTGCACACAGTTCAACTGATTTCAACAAGATCCTGACTTCACAGCTGAAAGACTGAACACCTAGTAACTACAAAATTTAAATGAACTTTAATCACATTGGAAAAGCTTCAGAAACTTTACCCCTTTATTACTTTTAAGAAAAAGCAAGTACTACAGAAAGCCAGAGAGGCAATCCTGTTCTAAAGCAGATGTGCAGTTGATGTACAGACACACAGAAGTGAATCAGAGTGGAATACATGCATTACCCTACACAAATTAAGGATACCTAATTGTTTTGAAACATCTCCTTCCCGCCCACCAGCTCGCTGTGAAATAACTAATTCAATTTTCATTTGCTGGGTAAAGTTGCCACCACACAATCCACACCCACATCCGACTCATATAAACTGTCTTTTAATAAGCAGAATCCAGCAGGGGTCAGAAATGGCCCTGGCCAGGAAATGCCTGGGTGTTTTCCAGCCAGCCACTGCAGATTACTCTTCCACACCAAGACAGCCCAGGTCGAGGGTCATGCTGTTGCACAAACTTAATTTTAAATCATTTTCTGCTTAACCTGCACTATTACCCTTTGAAGATACTGTAAAAAGGAACTTGGATGCTTACGAATTCTGTTGCCCTACTGGCATTTGCATTTCACAATATTTCTGTTAAATGTAATTAACTGATATATACCTCCTGGTCTTGGCATTCTCGTGACGTAAGAAAAACAAATCATTAAAACACATTAATGAAAACTCAAAGCAGAGGTTGTACAACACCACAGCCTCGATCCAAACTGGGGTGCATCACCACTTCCCTTTCATTACACCAGTAGCTTGCAATATGCAAGAATGATCCCGGGAACGTGAGAGCACGAAGGCTTTCTGCACAGCACACCTGGAATACAATGTGCCCTGCTGGTGTCTTACAGAACTAATTGATCACACACACGCATTTTCAAAAGTGTTTCCTGAATGCCTCCTAGTGAGAGGTGAAGTGCATCAACAGGATGTTATTTTAAAAGGAGAAATAATTGCCAGGGAATTCATAACTTGGACTTATGCAACGCTTCCACAGCCAGTTGGAAACACTAAACCATGAAGCAATTTGCATCCCCATCTCTCAGCAGGGCACAGATGGAGACTTGCAAAAAAGCCAAACTGCAGGTCAGCACATTCAGGAGGTAACAGCAGTTGCAAAAAGCTTGAGGCATCACAGCCCCAGCCCTCTTTGTTGAGGACTTTTTTCAGTCGTACCCTCTGACAAACATCGATGGCAAGGTTGCCAAGAGCGATACTCCAAGATCCTGCCGTTTCATTGGCGCGCCGGAGAGAATCTAACTACCTGGTTTTAATCGCGACTACTATAAACACGGGGCAGCAGCTACAAGGCAGGGTTTTTACCGCTGCAGTTCACAAACCAACGAGTACAGGTCACACTCTGTCAGCCTCCTGGGGGGCTCCAGCAGCTACTCGCCCTCCCCTCTGCGCGCCTCTCCAACCACCGGCGCCGCTAAAAGTTCTTCCCGAGAGCCGGCCCTGCAAGTGCCCCAGAAACACCCGCTTGCTCCTGCTGCTCGACTCGGGAGGAAGGAAACGATTGGGTTTTAATTGCAATGCCCACAAAGCGTTGCCTTCCCCACCGCAGCCACCAGCGATTTCTTATCGTAGCACTTTCCCACTCGAAGCAGCAGCAGCAGCAGCAGCAGCAGCCAGACCTTTTGCAGCGCCAAGGGAGCGGCGGGGACGAGAAGGCTGCGAACGCAGCCCGTGCAAGCAGCGCTGCCGATGCCGTGCCCGGCAGTGTCCTGGCGGCTCCGGGCGATGCAGGCTGCGCAAGGGGCGGCGGGCAACGCGCAGCCCCCGGCAGCGGGCGGCCTGCGCCGCTCCCTGCACGTAGCTCCCTATTTGGCAGCGCCGGCTACTGACCTCCCCGGCGGCGGCGGCGGCGGCTCCTCCATGGCGTCGGCAGAGACCAGCGCGGCCACGTCTCTCATGCATGCACCGAGGCCGGCATGGCGGCGGATCGCGGTGCGCGGCCCGGCCCGGCCCGCTGCGGCGCGGGGGTTGCAGCGAGAGGAGGCGGCGAGGGGAGGCGGGAGGCTCTTTAACCGGCTGCAGAAACCCGGCCGCGCAGAGCCGCCCGCGCGGCCGCCATCTTGAACTCAGCCTCCGAGAGCCGCGGCGCCGGGAGCATCGCTACGGCGCGCGAGGAGGGACCGGCCGAGCCGCAGGCGCTCGCGGCCGGACAGGGAGCGGTGCGAGGCGCGGGCTCTCCCCGCCCCCGAGCCGCGGAGGGAGGGCCCGGGAGGGAGCGAGGGAGTGAGGGGCGGGAGAGGTCGTGGTCGCCGCTCTCGCTGGCCGTGGGGATGGGGCTCGCTGCGGGGCAGCGGCGATTCCCCGTCGGGACGCGGGGGGTGTCGATCTGCCGTTCTCCGGCAGCGGGGGAGGACGCGACACGGAACCCGGGAGGGGCCGCGTTTATCCCGGCGCCGGTGGAGGCGCGACGGGAGCTGGCGCCCGGCTCCCTCCCCACCCGTGACAGAGCTGTTCGCCGTTACCAGCGGCCAAAAGCTGCGAGTTTCCACCGCTTTAGCCAGACAGAGATAGGAAAAAATAAGAATTAATGAAGGAAAAAATAATAAGTAATGAGCGGAAGATGTTTCAGCTCAGCAGCAGGTATCGTCTCCCCTCAGCCTGCCTGCTGGGCGGCCCACGCGTGCTGAGGCTGCAGCTGCCCCGGCCCCCGCCAATGGCTCGAAGGCAGGAAAGGCCCCCGAGGTGCCCTTGAGTGGGTAGAGGGAAGAACGATCCGGGGCGCTCAAAAACAAACAGAAAAACTCCAACACCAAAGCAAGTAAAATCACGAAAAAACCCCAAGCAACCCAACAAAAAGGCATCGTTTCTTCTGCTGCTGAAATTGTCCGCCTGGAGGGGAGAATTGGAGCCACATTATCATTTGGAAACACAGCGAGAGGAAAATGGGATTTTCCTGAATTTAGCTTGCCTTCAATACCAACATGAACACCCTTCAAAGGCAGAAAATGTGCCCTGAGTTATTTAGTTGTTAGATTGGTGAGGGAGTGCTTTGCCTTGTTTTATTGGATTGCAAGCACAGCAGCAACTTCTGGCATCAGTAACATGGCTATAAACAGTGAATATTATTTCTGAAGAGTGAAATTGCTCTGGAATCAATTCTAGATTCTGCTTTATGTGCAGTTCATTAACTATAAAAGTAATTTACCCTGATCTCTAGCCTGATGTGAAGTTCCCTTGTTAAGTCACTGTTTACGATACAAAGCTGTCCATGTATCTGTCCAAGGTTAAGAAACAAAGTTTCTACAAATTATTTTTTAAAGAGGCCCTTGAAATAAGAGGGTTTTTTTAAAGAAAGGCTGACTTGTTGAAGATACTTCCAGCATATATTAATCATCTTAATAAATGCATGCATTAAAATGTGGGGTGATATTAATAACATTGTGCAGGAATCCAGTTCCCTGTTTGCTATAGGAAAATACCCAGATCATCATGACCCTGGTGGTCATAACATGTCAACATTAAAACATTCAACTTCTTTGTGGAGAATTATTGCTTAAGATTACCTCATATAATGGAAAAAAATCCCATTATTTAACATGTTAATGATTTTGGTCAAATACTTGAGCCCAAACCCAGAAAGTGGTTCTAAAAGCAACATTTAATACAACACATTCCTACTAATCTATCATGCTGAACAAAACCTAGAAAATAAAGACGAAGAAAGTCAACATCAGAATTTTTGAAGCGCTAACCTAATTAAATTACTTGTCTTCTCCATGAAAACATAAATCCTTTCAATCTAAAGCAAATCTGCTTATTTCACAGTATGTATGCACTTTCTTTTTAGTCTGATTGCAAATACAGGGTCAGGTCATTGATGAAATAATTGCCTCTCAATGGCTTTTAGCATTCTTTTCAGCTATGTTACAGATCATTGTCCAACACCATCTTTTCAGCTGCTTGCAGGGCAGAGAACTTTTCATGTTTAGCAATAACAGCAATTTTTTTCAGCTTCTTTGCTTTTTCAGTCAAAACAATTGGTGAAGTGGGACATTAGAACCACAAGAGTTTTCATAACTAGGGAAAAAAAAAGTCTGATATTGCCTTTTGCCACAGCTGTGGTGGCAGGATGGTGTGGATGCTCAGACATCCCAGGAGCCCTTAGCAAAGGTGGAAATGGAACAGCACACTGCTGCTACTTACTATAAAAATTAAGATGACACCCTGAAGCAAATTGGGGTTCACTGCAGCCTCTCGAATAAGGAGGTCCAGAATAAACTTCCCTACATGCCTCTTCCTCTTTGGGCAGCCCAGCATATTGGGAGGCATCAAATTCTTGTGGTAAACCATAGAGGACTTGATAAACCTACAGATAAGTGGCCAAGAGAAGCAAAGCTGTAAGCTTGATATAGTGGCACTTCTCTGTCACCAGTGGGCCACAGTGAGCAACGCAGCTCCTGGCAATAAGAAGAAAGTTGCAAGAGAAGTGTGTGAATGTCCTGAAGAGAACTTGGAAGAAATGGAAAAGAGATGCAGGAATATGTGGAGCTGATAGTACTGGAAACAATATGACATATATCAGAGCCTATATAGGGATAATATCTCACAAAGACAAAATTAAACAAGTTACAGAGGTCTCACAAATGATGTGCACAAAAATTCTGCAAAATTATTTCTGGCCTCTCTGAAGGAATGTTGGTTTGGTTTTGTTTTCATTTATTTATTTATTTATTTGGAAGGCTCCCTGACTACCAGCTTCTGAGTCTAAACATATCAGCATTGCACAATTGATAAATGAAATTTTTCACTCTGCTTCCACTGCTGGAACAGATGATGGCACAAAATAAACAGACGTCACAATAAATGTTGTCTTTATCTGTCAGCAAATTGAGTAAAAGTATAAATAATATTAATGGATTTTATTGTCTGCTGTTGAAAAATCATGACAAAAATTCTAGGTTAAAAATTGGGCAGCTGTCAAAGTAGATATTTCTGTTTAATTTCTGTTTTCTGAAGGTTTAGGATGAATTATCTTCCTTTTTTTTTTTTTTTTCAGCAACCATGTAGGTTTATATATTTTTATCACATACTGCAATTGCTTAGGAATTGCTATTTATTCCAGAACATGCCTTTTATTACACTAGCAGTCCTAGAACTAGGAATTTAAGAGATGGCAGTAGAATCCTAGTAAAAAAAAAGGTCTTTCAAACTGCTTTTTTTTTTTTTTGCAATTTCTACTGCAACTAACCTTTACATTTCTATCAATTCCTGGGGCATAGGTTCTGTTATTAATTTCTCCTCATTTCATCATCAGTATTAGACAGGACTGTGCATGCAGTTGTGCTTTTGCCATTTGTGAGTTCTACAGGTCTTTTCTATACACAAAAATTTCTAATGAAGAAATTGAAAGTTTTGGTCCACATAAGTAATTAAATATAAGAATATCTTTCATTTTTTTTCTCCCAGTACCTATCAACAGCCAAACTTTTGTTTCATGTTATAAATATTATGCAGAATAAGGCACAATTTGTTTTCTTTTATAACAGAGTTAATGAAACATAGTAATCAGGTGTTTCTTCCCTGTGAACTACATGCAACAATGAAATTCTCAACAGAAGCATCTTTGTATATTTAGTTTTCTCTTATGATAAAGTATTTATTTTAATCCCACTAAAAGCAGTTTAAAAGTAAAATCAAAGTTGATCATACATAGTTCCCCTTTCAGCAGTAGACAGTGGAAAGCAGCCTGCTAGATGGATACAGTTAAATATGCTGAAGATAGAATTTTCTTTTTTTCTTGGTCAAATATTAGAAATGCTCATTTGCAATGTGATGAAAACATGATCAATACCTGCATTTAATATCTAGAAGACAAACAGATCCCATTCTTTTCTTACGTAGATACTGCAACTAGCTACTCCAGAGTCAGCATAAAACACCAAGATGTCTACCTGGAAATATGCAGATTCTTCCATCTACAGTCTTGTTGCTTTCACAGCAGATCAGGTCGGGGTGGGTTTTTTTTGAAAGAAACAGAACTCACTTTTCATTGTTGGATAATTTGAGCTTTGCTGCAATTGATTTGAAGTGTGAACCTCTGAAAGCAATGAAGGAGTCATGCTGTATATACCCCGTTCATCTCCCGTTACTGCTGTGATTCATTCACTCCAGAAGCTGGCCTGATAGCTGCCAAGGCTTGTTCAGCACCATGGGTCAACACCCCTGCTATAATAGGAGCCAGCTAGCTTGACAGAGGTAGAGTATTTCTGTCTGAACACTGTCATCTCACATGCTGCATGTCAGGTCACACAGGGCTGGAGATCATTAACTCATCGCTATTAAAGGAGTATTTGTTAGTAAGAGTAGCATGAAGTCAGAAACATGGCACTGCCTTTGCCATCAGTGACATGGCACGAGCCACATAAGAGAAGTGTAAACCTCTGCTGTGCTTAAAGCAGTACTGCTTTTGCTCTGTAAAGCTGGCCTTTGGATGTAGTGTCTGTAAAGCTGGGCAGGACATAGAAATGATTGTTCTTAGATATAAAGAAACCAAAAATGTTTCTGACTCAACTTAGGTGTTCTAACTGTCTGGCTACTATAGCTTGTGCCTTCCCTATGAAAATAAACTTCACTGAATTTAGTGCTACTTGAACTTGATTGTCAACAACAGAGTAAGTTAGTTTAAAGCTGGCTTGGCTCCTGCTGAATCATACTGTATATTTTTTCCCCAGCAGACCAGCTGTGGGGCACATGTAAGCAAGACCAAGATAATTTCAGTGCTTGTGTGCATGTGTGTTCAGTAATCTCGTGTTCAAAGAAGCTATGCTGAAGATTTGGGGCCCATCCTCTGAAACCATGTTTGTAGGTGTAGAACATACCCATCCTTTTTCTGTGTGTGCCTGACAGTGCAGTTTAGTGCATCATTGTGTGCAGCTCTCCATGTTTTCAAATGTCTTGAAAGTTTGAACTCTTGCTTATAAGAAAACCTTTAAAGTGATGCTATTTATTTTCATCAGCCCAGAAAGGAAAATAATAAAAAACTACCTGACTATATCTTTTAATATATTTGGTTGTGCATCTGAGATTCTTTCTATATCTGCCTTACAGCAGCTGCATTATCCCAGAAGAAAACAGCTGTGAGATCTACATCAAACTTCCCTGCCTAGGGTATCTTCTACAGATCTTGTCCATCTCTCCTCCTTCCAACAGTGAGAGTACTCACAGGAAAGCAGTGTATCTGGATATTCCTTTTCTCCAGCAGTTCCTGGCTGTTGCATCAGCTCTGTGGAGTTATACACAGCCATGAGAAAATGTTAATCTTCATTTAATATTAATCCCTGAAAACATTTGTATACACATCAGTTCACTTACATAATAGACATGCTGAAATCAGTGGGGCAACCCTGGGAGAACAGTTACTCATATGTATAAATGCTTATAGGATTCACTTCCTCCTTTTGCTATGAATCATCTGGAATAATTTAGCACCCACAACTTCTCAAGGTAAGTTTCGAGGTGTAATCCTATTGATGGCTTGGTTTTGGTGAACAGCAGTAGAATCTAAGATACCCTCTGTGTGTTGCAATGCCTCTGAACTAGAGGATGGCAAGATTATAGAATCATGTTATGATCATCCTACAACTCCCAGTTGTCTCCAGTTGTGCAGTGTTTCAGAGCTTGTCTCACACCTTCATTTCTGTCCACTTCCTTACTTAAAAAAATCTGTTACCTCACTGTGAACATGACTATTTTCATTCTTCTAAATACCTGCAAGGCTCCTATAATATAAAACTCTAAAGAGACAATCACCTGCCACTTGACGTTATTTCAAGGCATTCAAGAGCTTTTTATTCTCATTTGGGTCTTATTGGCCCCTATCATGATTCCTACAACTGTTTTGCATTTCCTTTTCTTCACAGGTACTGATGCTTCTTTTAAGGTGCATCCATGCCAGGAAACAGAGCACACAGCACTCAGCTATTGAATGATGTGAGATCATCTGCTTTCCTGGCAGCAGTAGTGTCTCCAGATATAACTGTCTGAGGAACCCAGTTTATGACCCTTTGATTAGCATCCATGTGGCATTCTCAGCTGAGCAGCTAGAGAACAGGCAGCCTCCATGCCTTTAGCACCTCCATGAGGCAACTCCGGAGTCATGTCTGTTTGTTCTGAATGACACTGCTTCTGAAACCTTGCTAGACAAAAATAATGACAAAGCATAAAGGACAGTGCTGTAACCTCTTGAAAAGCTATGTAAGGCTGGTCAGCAGATCTTATAAATATTATTATAATAATATTATTATTATGTATTATGTAATATAAATACAGAGTTGTTGTTGCCCAGGTGATAAACTCTAAGGCAATACATTATGCCTGCTTGACTGAGACAGGCTTCTGAGCCCTTTTCATCTCTTTCCCTTGCCAGATTAAGCAGCTCTCTTCTCATCTCATTGTTTAGGGAGGCTTGTGTCTGTCTGGAACTGAGAAGACCAAGTAGCAGGTAAGGTGGATGATCTAACCTTTCCTATTATTCCAGAAGAATGGGAGGGTGGATTAAATAAAAGAACATGAATAATCCCAGTGATCTCAAGTCTGTTATTTGTAAAATCCATAACATATGCAGGTTCTCTTTAAGAGTTTCAGAGTGTATTCAGCATGGCCTTCATGCATTTGTGAGTAAAAATTGATGCTGTATCAAACATATTTGTGCTCCTCACCTTTCTGAAACCCATCCTCAGGTCCCCTGTGATTTGAACTCTCCTAAGGATGGATATAGGTTCAAAAACACACAACTGAGTTGAAAGCAACACAAGTTGACTGTCTGAACCATGACATCGTGTGACTTCTTTTGAGTTAGACTGTACATTAGCCTAATAAAAACACATCAACCAGTTAACCAGGCAGTCTATGGAGATGAAGCATTAACCTTTACCATGCCACTCAAGGGATAAAAGTATTCCAAAACAAATGTGTTGGTACAAAGACAGGAAATAAGTTTGTAGGGTTTCCTTTTTGTTTTTTTTTTGGTTTGTTTGTGGCTTGGTTTTAGGTGGTGGTGGTGGTATGGGCAGCTGGTAAGCAAGTCCTTTTTCTCCTTCTTTCTGAAGTTGTGTAATTTCTTACTAATTAAGTTTTACAGCCAGGTTGATGATACTGCCTTTGTTTTATATTTTATACTTGGGTAGTAAGTTAATTATTTTAAGAAATTTTAAAAGAACAATTACCATTAACAATGTCTTTTGCAGTTCAGGTAATACACAATTTGAATATCAGAATTTTCTAAATTAAAACCCATTGAATTTTACATGTCAAATAAACCAGGCCTGTAATTATTTAGATGTAATTAGCTTTAGCCCTCTGCAAAAACTGAATGTGACATCCTTATTCATTTATACAAAGTCAGACTCTGAAAATCTTAAAATCCTCTAATTTCAACAGTTGTTCTCCCTGGGTAAGGTTTTCCCAACCTTAAGAAATTAATTGGCTCTGTGATCTTCCCTGTTCATGGCACTGAACCTCAGCTAGGCTGTCTGATCTATTTTAATTATCACACTGCCTGATTAGAAAATAGTTTGTACACATGTTTAGCATGGCAAATATTTAAAACCTATTACAAATATTTTTCAGAGTTACACTTTATGCTACATTTCTTACAGCTGTTCCAAGTCGTCCTGTCGTATCCACAGCAGCCTGCCAACCAGAATGTTGAATAAGAGAATTTAACTGTGAATGGATGTCTCTCCCTGAAGTAACTAGCTGGTAGACTTCAGAAAGGGATGTTTTGCCTGCCTCATCACTTGTCTAAAGAGGGTAAGGGCACAGCTATCAAAATTATTCTCTGATGTAATGCAGTGAGAATGAGTCTCCTAGAAAGCTACAAGTAGTAGGTGTCACAGTCACAGCTTGTGAGGTTATCATCACAGAGTCCAGTTTCCTGTGAAGTGTAAGATCAAATGATCTTTTTGAATTTAAAAGATTTCTGCCTGACAAAGCAGTAACAAGCAGCCAGCCGTTTAAATATGCCATTGAATGTCTTTCCTATTTGATTGGCAGCTCAGTAACTAAGGTGCACTGAGAAGTTTTCTTCATATTATACTACTTGCAATTTTTAGTGCAAACCAGGAGTGAATCTGATCACCATCTTGACATTCACAGATCCTTATATTCATGAGTGAATATGAATATTCAACATAAAACAGTTGTGCTCATATTGGTCACCAGTGTCCTAGAAGCGAAGTATGAAAATGTGTCTATTTGCATATAAAAATAATCTGAAAGATACTGTTTAAGTGTTCAGTGTCTATATTCAGAGCTGCATAAAGGATCAGCCAGCTTACCTACATGATGTCACAAAGCAAGTCTGCTATGCTTTCTAACTGCTTCTTTTTAAAAATTAATCTTTTTGTTTGATTATTTTTTAATTTAGAAATATAATACTGTGGTTGCATAATATGAGGGAGGGCATTAAGATATATCCTTACATAATTCCAATTACAGCCATTACAGGACACATACACATGTGACATGTAATGGTAGGTCCTGTTGGTAATCATAGTTATGTGCAGCAGATACAGAAAGGATGGAACAGCAGAAACAAGAAGATGTGGTAGGTACTGCCTTTCTAGTGTAACTTGAGCCATATATTAACCTGGTTAAGTATTCATTGAACAGTGGTTGTCTGCACTGCAATTAGCTGGGGTTCTTTTCAGAGAAATAAGTCTGTTTTAGAAATAAATGAGTTTTAGTTTATGTAATTTATTATGATGCATTTGTGAACCATGCTTCTCACCTGACTTCTGCTTCCACATGCTTGGATTACATGGC
Source organism: Corythornis vintsioides (assembly GCA_025447755.1). Lineage (NCBI taxonomy): Eukaryota > Metazoa > Chordata > Aves > Coraciiformes > Alcedinidae > Corythornis > Corythornis vintsioides. The sequence continues at coordinate 39,254 of JAOEGS010019943.1, forward strand.
ACTTTGTTCCAAAGCATTCTGATCTTTGTTTCTGTATCATCTGCCTAGCTGAAAAAGGTTTTCTTCTTGTATTTATATTGGGAAAAACTGGCAGAACTATAAATACAGTTGCAGAAGTGATTATAAGTGTAACAATTTCTTCCCATTGCAGCATAAAATTATAAAAAGGTGTGCAGTTTTTACCAGTATAATTAGATCAAAAATAGAGCTGCTGCTGGCATACATTATAGACATTATAGACATCCATCATTAGCTTACTGTGAAAATCTCATTTACTGTGAAATTTACTGTCTCATTTAAGTAGAAAAAAAGTTTATTCTTATCAATAAAATAAGACCCAGTTTTAGTGCCAAAAAGATGCACTTTTTTTTTTTTTTTACCAAGGGCAGGAACCTCTCTAAGGACAGCCTGCACAGTTTAGCTGTTGAATGCTCATCCAGCCTCATGCTCCCTATCTGCAAAATATCAGAGCAGTACCCAGATTCCTTAGCTGTAAAAAAAAAGCCTGGATGTTCTTTTCAGTGCCACCAGCAGCACTTGATAGTCAAGATTCAGGTTTTCTTAAAGTGCTAGATAAGGAAAGAAGCATTTCCAAAACCCTAGCCTCCATCCACATAACATAATTAATAATAATATTTTCAATCTAGTTCAAAGTCTTTAAACCAAACTGGCCTGTTTTGCATGTTCTTTGTAAAATGGAAAGGCACAGAAGGAATTGTGCATTGTTTAGAATTTCTGAAAGCCTTTGCAAGGCTATGTAGGTATGCATTTAATTTGCATTTGGTAGGGCTAAACCTTAAAGAAAACATTGGAAATGTGAAAGAATTGCAAATTCATCAGTGACCTGGTGAGAAATCCCTGTGTCTCTACAGGAGGGTGAGGTCACAGCAGAAGGCCAGACATGTCCTAGGCCAGCTCACTGTTGTTGCAGGACACCTTGCTCCTGGTCTGGGGAGTGATGACCTGTCACAAGCCTGCAGGGGAATTGCATTGCAGAGCTTCTGTTTGTCCTTCCCTTGCCCAAGTGCTCTACCCCTTAGCTCCATGGGTGGTGGCAGAGAGCATGGCCCACACTGACTCGACTTTCAGGTTATTGTGGTCTGAGTCATGTGTGCTACATGATCCATGATATCTGCATGGTTAGGGGTATTAACAGTGTGACCAGGGAGGTGCTTTGCCTTTTGGTTAGACAAAAACCCATAAGAAATTGTTGAGGGACTCTGGTTCTTTCCTCCCAGCTCTCTAGTACACTTAGAGGAGTATTCAAGTTCCACCTGTTTAGGGAAGGTGTAACCTCTGACTTGGGCTGCCTAGCTGGCTCAACAAGCAGGAACCGGTCAGGGTGATGCAAGCCCTACCCATGCCCTTCCCAGCCAGACTATTTGTTCCCTCATAGGTACCAAGCAGACTCTCAAACTTTTAAGCAGAAGCAGGGGTTAAAGAGACACACAGCAATCTTTGAGAGCTACAAGAAATTACCTGGTGTTACTACAGTATTTTTACAGAAATACATTTAGTTAATCTATGCAGGGAAAAGAATGCCTCTGTAAGGCAAAAAATGGAGTTCATGAGAGCAAACAGAAGATCAAACAGGTATTCAGTGAATGGCTACTAAAATAATAATCAGATATTCTGTTGCTAGGACAAGTCTCTTAATTTTCAGCAAAAACTGGTTGAGAATCTTGCAATAGAAAGCGATGCTATAAGTATTTTATAGAAGGGAAGCTTGCTAATCTGTACCATTGAAAAGGCCAGTATATTCCCTGTGTATGAATTTGGTTATGAGGTATTTCCAGGAAAAACACAATAGTGAATAAAGGATGCTTCATCCACAAAAAATGTATTTTCATGTGCTTTTAGAAACGAAAGAGTCACCAGCTCTTATGACACTGATTCCTTAAAAAGGGATCCTTTCAAGGGGAGGAGGACAATAAGCCATTCTTGCAGGAATTTTCAGTTGCTAGCAGCGTTGGCCAAGTTTAAAATTTACTGGTGAGTAGAAGCTGAGGATGTTCTACATCATATTGGGCTTAAGGTTACAACTGGTCAAGCAATATTTTAATTTCACTGGATAAAGTTAGAACCCCATTCTGCTTATAAGCTGCGTTTAAAATTGCAAAACAAAAAAACCCTCCCAAATGCATCACAAATTAGAATTACTCGTACGAAGCATTCATCAAAAAAATTTAAGCTAATGCCTCTTGCAAGTATTCCTCAGAGTAGTTGACATTTGTGCCATGATATCTGTGTGCTGTGTGACTTTCATGTATTTGTGCTGTGTGAGCCATGGGTTGACTGATGAGACACTCACTGTGCTCCCCTTGTATCAAAGCTCTGAAAACAATGGTAGGTGGGAGATGAATATTTCCTCAGTCCTCTGATGGTCTGTCTGATGACATTTCCATTTTTTGTTAAAGACATTTCAGCTACCAATATAACAGACACTTCGGCAGATAAGCAAAGAAAATATCTTATCATTAGGAATAATTCTTTAAGTCCCAGCTCTAGGAACCATGTGAATTAGAGGCAAATATAAACTCTGATTAAATATCCATTTTCAGGTTTGCATCTAAGTGCTTGAAGACATGATCCAGAAATATTCTAAAGTTTCAGTAAGCAAAACAAACAAACAGCAAATAAAAAAGGATCTACATACTTAGGCCAGTCTTCTCATTCTGGGGGCCTGAATCATGACTTCTGAATGATTGGGTTAACAATTCTGTATTTAGCAGTGACCAAAATGTTCAAAAATAGCTTCTCACTACTTGTGCAGCTATATTTATGCTTGCTAAAAGCCATGCTAAGCTTCCAAAAACAGAAGCCCAGACCCTGGCAGTTTGCAGGGCATGTCCACAAATATCAATATTCAAGATTGCCTCTTGACTCTATGGTTCTCTACTATTGCTTCTCCACAGTGACAGAGACTGACAGAGCTGCTTTGAGACACTCCTCCTCCACTACTATCATTTGTCTTTTAAGTGTGATGTGTAAAGCAACAGTATTCCAATTCATTGAACTTCCAAAAGGCTCAGTGGGTAAAAAATGTATTTCCTTTTGAAGTGAAAAAAAAAACAAACCAAAAAAAAAAAGCCCTGTGATCTCATAATCTACATACTTGGAAAACTGTGGAAAGTTCCTGGTTGAATGCAGACAAGCTTTAACCAATTACCTGCATGTCCTGTTCTTGTCTGCCCCAATATGATTTGTATGTTGATCTTATCATCTTAGCCACTTACATCTGTCTTATCTTTTAGACATCTGGTTCTTTGGAAAAGAAACCATCACTTTCCTGTTTTGTTTTGGTTGGTTGTTTTTTTTTATAAGAATACAGTCAATAGTTTGGCTGGACTTTTTCACTTGCTATATTGTAAGAATTAAATAAATAACATTTTTGATCATTTTTTAGTCTCAGTGTTACGTCCCAAAGCTATAATAGGAAGCAAATGAAGTACTAGAAATCAATTTGTTTGGGCATCTATTAGGAAGACTTCCTCATTCCAGAATACGAGGTTTGAAAGCTGCCAGCTGGAGTGATAGAGATAAGTTTTCTATTCCATTGTATGTGCCTTCTGAAATATATTTCCAAAGAATGGAAAAGAGAATGTATTCTACTCTAATCAGAACAGGGAGCTCTTGTGGGAGACTCTTTTTCTCTAAAATAAACATAGCAATATTGCAATACACTGTCCTTCATGCTTGCACTATTGTATTGAAGATACTATGGTAAAAATTTCTGGTTTATTTTGATTTTCAAGTGAATTATTTCCTGGGCCTATAAATTAGTGCCTATAATTCCTGTAGGTCCTTCCTTTCTAAAATTTGTATCATCCTGTCTCTGTGATGCAAAATCTTATGTTGTGTTACTTGAGCTATTCATTGTCAGCTGTACATTTCTTATCTGTATGTACCTATATGAATATGCTACATATACATTAATGGGACATGTTTGCAAACTATACTGACATATGCAACTCTGGTAATCAATCTAAAGATGAACAGGTATAAACCTATGCCAATTGTGTTTTGGATGACTATATTTGGCAAAAGTACCTTGCTATGTAATGATGTTTTGATGGGAGATACTTGCATGTTATTCAATAGACCTTAACTTTTCAATAAATACGTACATGAAGGACACAGAAGCATCCTTGATTTTTGTCTCTCTAGTGTCCTTCAGAAATCAGTTTCCATTGTTCTGGATTATACAGGAGATAGAATCACTCAATTTTACACCATTATTGTGCCAGTGACAGCTTAGGACACGTTGCCAAGTAATGTATCCAGTTAGTGTTAGAAATTGTGATTATGTGCAAGACTGAATGAATGCAGAATCAACTATGCAAGTATCTGTGCTATGACCTCCCACAGCAATCCTGCCTCTGTTCCTCTAAGACAACCTGAGAAGCTGCACTTCCTCCCCACCTTCCCTCAGATCCACTATATTTTTATTTTTTTTTTTTCCCCAGGAAATGATTTTGTATTCCCTTTTAAAGCTCTAAATCAGCACTGTAATGATACAGAGAAATGGCTAGCTCATTCCAATAAAAAATATGGTCATGGATCAAGACTGTAAAGTTGTTACCTCCTTCCCCCTCCCTTCCCATGATCTCTAGGAACATGCAAGCACATCTGTGAATGAGCAGCTTGAAAACCTGCAAAATCAGGGTTTAATCTACATATATTTAAAAGAAAACTTCCAGCTAACATTCTCCCTTTAGGATGGAAATATGTTCACCCCTATTGTGAAAAATATAAATATGAAAATATTGTTTTCATCAATAATATGGAAATATGTTCACCCCTCTTTAGGAAGACATGCAGTTTTCAGTGTGATAAGAGGTCTAACACAGTTCTTCTTCAATTCTTTCAGTGGTTAGTTGCCTTTAGTGTCTTAAAAAAAAATGATATTATAAAATAAGCATCAATTTCTGGGTCTGGTAAATTCTCTCTTTACATTATCCCACTGCCTTATGGTCAGGTATTCTCCATAACATCTCAAAATCCTATTAAACCCTTGATCATCTGTTCATGAACTATTCCAAAAAGTATTTTTATAATGGCAACTGGGATTAAAATTTAATCTCTGATCTATTTTCCTAAATAGCATCAAACTGAAGAGTTTCCTGAATGGATTTATCTTGGATATGAATATCCAGAAACACACAGAGACCTTTAAATAGACTGCACCAAATTAATGTATTGTTTAAAAATTCACATTTGGGAACACCTGATATTATTTAAGCTATTTATTTTGTTTATTTTCTGAAATCTATATATTATAAGAGCTAATACATATTTTTTTTTTTAGAAAGCCATAGATGGGGTGTAGTGGAAAAAGAAAAAATGACACCATCAGTTTGAAACAGGTTTGACACACAGTTGGCTGAACCCAGCTTTTCTGTTTCAGCATCAAGGTTGATGCCCATTTCTAAATAAGAATGGGAATAAATCTTTCCAGAATTCCTATTAAATATTAAAATATATTTTTTTTTCTCTACTGAAGTTTGGTTTTGGAAGGATTTGTGGGGCCTAAGAGGACTTGAAAATCAGCAATGTATTAGGCACACTGGTTTCTCAGGGGATGTCACGTTCTCAGTCACTTCAGGTCCCATTCTTCATGTCCTTTGGTCTGCCTGAGCACTCTGCAGTTGGCCATGGGTTTCTCTCCATGGTTTTCTTTCTCCTAATGGCCAGGTCTGGCATTTGTCTAGTGAGCTCCAGATGACTCCAGGGGAGAAAAAGATTTTTCTAGTTCATTGGATTTTGCTTTGTTACCTGCAAAGATCTTTTTGCTGGATCCAACACCAGCAGCTAAGCATCCTTTTCTGCTTGCCCTTGCCATCAGTTTCTTGGATGTCTTTCCAGGGGATTATGTATGCCTACTGCTATCCATTATGTTTTCAGATTCCCAGATGCCACCCAACCACTTGAATTCTCCTGCAATGTGGTGCTCATTTCCTGAATCCATGTCAGCTAGGTCAGAACTTGTAAAGCCAGCTCTTTAGTTCCCTCTTCACATCTTTGCCCTCCAGACAGAATTTCTTTCAAAGATTTGGAAATGAACCTTCTATCATCCCTCTAGTTCCTAAATCCTCATCTGATGTTTTCTGTGTTGGTGATTTGCTGAAGCTTCTGCAGTGCTTGTGCTCTTCTCACTCTTCAAACACATACCTGGCCCCTAATCTGCTTATCTCCAAAGAGAAAGAGATCTTTTCCTTAGGTATGCTCCTAAATCTGCAAGGAGCAGCTGCACAATATCCTGAGCATTTTGGCATATTTGTTCCCTGAGATCAGTTCAATATCCTCCTTAGGACTTTCATGAAGTAAGGGAATGGGAGCAAGCTGATGGAATCAATATTTTGCTCTTCAAGACTCAACCTCTAGAAATCTCATTTGTACCACTGTGCCAACAGTTGTCAGAGACAGAATATTGCCAGTATTTCAATAGTGTCAGTATTTCATTATTTGTTAATAATAACAACATATTATTAAGCTTTATTAGCAGTGAACATAAACTTTTGATTGCTGACACCGAGTGGAGAAAAAAAAAAAAAACCAACAAAGAAGCAAACAAACATCCACAATTAAACACTAACTGCCCTCTTTCCAGTCTCACCTGCTCACCACTGCCACTTGACAGGACTTCAGCCTCTGAGACACTTCTACACTGCATTATCCACCATCCAGCAGTCTGGATGCACATACAGCAGGGCCAGGAATGCTCCTGACTGTGTTCCAAGGCTATTTTCAAGGCCATTACTTCTGCAAACTGACTAGAACCTCCAGTCCCCTGGCAGGTGGCAGCCTCTCCCATGGAGGGATTCCAAGTAGCAGCTCAGCACCTCCTGATCCCTGCTGTCATTTCACAAGAGCCATCTGTAAACAGACTCTGTTGTTTGTTTTCAGCACTCAGTTCATCACAGGTTTGAGGAATCTGCTTTCCTCACGTTATTGATTGTGGACATCACTGGCTATGGACTAATAATCAAAACAAAAAGCCAGCTAGATCTGTCTGTGACCAGGCAACTCATGGTCTCCTGCCCCTCCAGTCACAACTGCTGCCCCTGTACCAACACCCTCCAGCTGTGCCAAGCACAACTCTAGAGCCATTTCTGAGCCTGCCAGGGTGAAGAGATTAAATATCATACACTGCATTTTCATGTTCATGAAGACATGCCACCCACAAATTATGTCACCAAAAAATATGACTGAATATTTTGTATCTACCTTAAAAACTTCCAGAAAGTAATCCACAACAAAAAGCAGCTTTAAGAAACACACCCCCCTTTCACCATTCCTAAAGACTTGTGAAGCTGAGGTAGTTAAGATAATTAGCCACCTCTATAAATGATTGGATTAATTTCCCATTCATTACTCTGGGCTTCCTCTATTTTTCTCAGTGTTTAAAGCAAATCTGGAGATCACCACATGTCAAGAACTGAAGACTGGAGGAATCTCACTGAATATTACATTTATCTGCATTGTGTCTACTGTTCTTCTGCCAGTATCCACACAGGAATTGCTATTTCTTCCATGTCATTTTCTCCCACCTAATAAATGAACGTGTTGGCAATAAATGGGATGCTACTGGGGACCACCCTGTTTTCTGGTGATATTCTGCCAGTAAGTGGTGATGTCTGAGGTATTTGCCAAAGCAGAGAGCAAAAAGGATCAGTGGCTGAACACTTCACACGGGTGAATATGACATCAATCATGTTTTGTGTCAGCAAAAATTGAGCATCATTTCTCTGGAGAAGCTGGGCAGCATATCCATGTTGTTCATGATGACACTGACTTCTTCTCAGTGTTATCTGCAGCATTTTAGGGCAGAGCTAGTCTTTAGGTTTTTTGTTTCTTTGCTTTTTATCAAGATGGATTCGTCCTCTGCTAGTTTTTGATCTGATTATATGTCTTTGTAAGCTTTCTATTCTCCACTACAATTCTCTCTCACAAGGTGCATTTGGGCATATATTTCTATTTCAATTTACTCTCTCAATGACTATTCCTTTTCTGTTGGAAGGTTTTTTTTTCTGAGTTTATAGCTATCATTTCACAGTCTCAGTCTGTGACAACATGTGGCCTTTTCTCAACTATAAGATGGGAGAACATTCACATTTCTAAGTATCTAGTAGCCACATTACCTCTTGATTTCTTGTAAAAAAAAAAGTGCTTTTTCTTCTATCTGGATGTGATCACAAACTCTACTCTTCTGCTATTATTCCTGACAACAAATTTGTCCTTTTATTACTTTACAGAAAACAAAAAAAAAAAAAAAAAAAAAGAAAAAGAAAAAAAGAAAAAGGAAATGAGCAGAGATTGTGCATTAGGCAGCAAACTGGATGCCAGCTATCCTATGATCCACTGGATTTGAGTTCTGACTTTTTAGAGAGACATTACTAATGACCTAACCACTTTTGGCATCATAATGTGACTTCCAGAAAATCATGGACTTGAGAAAATGCACACATTTGGACTTATCCTCAGGGAAAAAAAAAAAAAAATCCATTTCTTCTAAGTATATCTTCTATTATCTATAACTAGAATTACACCTATGCTTTGGCTTCTTGTATAATCTGTATAGAAAGTTTTGTTCAGCATGTTAAGGTCCTTTTTGTTCAGGAATAACCTCTCTCACTGACTAAGAAGAAAGGCTGGATATTCTCCTTTTTCTACTCTACCTCTTGCACAAGTAACTCTGGAGAAAGAAATCCACTTAAACTGGTAGAAATCTAAAAAAAAAGGTCAATCTTCTATCAGAAAATATTCAAGATTATATTCTTTATTCTTCTGGGATTATCTCAGACTCATCAGCTACAGGAATTACACCAGAATAAAAACCTACAGGAGGGAATTTGTAGTTTTCCTGTCAGGACCATGTAGATCTTGGCAGAAAAGACTTCACCTAACATTTAATATTCTTCTAATGAAGCTGGTTTTGAATTTGTGGAGACACAGCAACAGAAAAGAGCTTTGATTGTAATAATGTATGAGGTTGATTTGAACTGTGTGGTACCTGGATCTACACTGGAATGCACTGGACATCACTTTTTAACACACACCTACCAGCTTAAGAGAAAAACATGTCATTTTTTTTTGATGAAAAACATCAATTCCACTTAGTCACAAGTGGAATTCATCATTTCAAGATGATCATTTCAAATCAGTCTTATTTCTCCATGCTTTACAATCACCACGATAACTGAAAGCTGATTGTTGGAAAGGTTATGGATTTATCTGCACATTTATCCAGGTAAAAAGAAAAGATAGTTTCATATTCCTTTTTCCTTTTTTTTTTCAGGCACAAGGAATCCAGGAGTCCTGTCGTGACAGGGCACCTAGAGGAGGTTCAAGCAGAAAATATTCCCATATCCATCTCCTGCAACCTTCTAGTTGACAGTTTCCTGTCTGAATTCCTCCTGGAGTAGATACCAGTGCTACTTTCTCTTCAGGATTAATTCCCTGCTACTACTAAACCCCATTTACTCATCATCTCTGACGTCACATCCCAGCCATTTTACCAGCATCTCCTTTGGCATCTGGAACTTATTTCCATGTAAACTGATTTCCCTATAATTTCATATGGATGTTTATTATTTCCTTCAGCAATTTCAGACCTCGCACGTAAGTTTGTGTGTATACAGTAACTGGAGATATCATTAAAACTTTGTAAATATTGATATTAAATTTAAGGGCAGACCTTTATTTCAACTCTAGTCGTTCAAATAAACCTGCAAATTTAGTTTTCTAACTGAACCTAGATTAGCTGAATTTGTTATTCCTAATAATTGCACGTTATTTTCTTTTTTAGAAGAATAATCTAATGTGCTGTTTTTTATTGTTGCCTTGTTTTCTTTATATTTATTTCCTACCCACACTTCCTCTCTCTGGAGGGCCTTAGCAACCTGCCTAGTGCCACAACTCCTGTGGAATGTTTCTTCAACTTGCCTCCCAGGATTCCCAGAAAATGGCAATTTTTCCTGGGAGCAAAGAACACCACGGAGGGGATCATTTCATTATAATACCAACTGGAAGAACAGCATATTGATAAAATTATGTATAGACTTTATAAACTACCCAGATTTAGTTCTGGTTTTCTCTGTTAAAAAATGGTTCAACAGTTTTCAAGCAGGCTGGCTTATGTTTTATTACAGAAAGCTCTGGAACGAGGTGTGAAGATGAGTGGACATAAGGTAGCATGGGCTCAGCCTCTCCCCTTCCAGAACATTCTTTCTGACATTTCTTCCAATCAAAACATTTTAGAAAGTGACTCCTCACTATTTTTCTAGCTCTTTATATCAACCTTTTAACTAGCAGAACGTGGGGTTCCTTTTCAGGCTAGAGACTGAAGGGCTACATCTGGGGTTAAATTCCACTGGGAAAATAGTTTTCCTGAAGTACTTAATGTTCTCTTGACATTCCCTTTTCTCTTCATGGAATAGGGGGCAAGCACATAAACATGCACATAACTATGATGAAAATATCTATTCTGGGTGTTGAATTCTATGCCTGGAATAGGAAAAATGAAGAAGCAGGACAAGGAATGTTCCCAGTCTAGAGTCAGTACAATTACCTTGTTACTTACATGATTCATGTGCCTTTCCTTGTTCACTTAACTATTATAATCACCCAGAATATTTCAGATAGATTAGTAATATTACCACCCTCAGCAGACCCTTTTCTTTTTTAATTTAAAAAAAAAATTGTAATTTTTTTGCAATTATCCTGCAACCATTTTGAAAAACATATAGTCTATAACACAGAACAGTGAGTCTGAACCAGAAAATATCCTTTAATTAAAAAATATATGATGAGTTTCTTGTCCCAAGCTAGGTATTGGGGATGAGAAAATGTCAATTATATTGAAAATCAGGAAATTTTTTGTACATTAAACAACGAAGGGCAGCAAAAGAAAATGTTGTCAGAGTTATGTTAGAGAATGAGCAGGGCAGGCACAGCATCTAACAGGGTTCTGAGTGACATTATAAAGATGAGAACTGAAGTGACTGGTCTAATAAAGATAGTTAAGGTGAGTTAAATGTAGACAGGTTTTAAAAAGATCCCACTAGAGTAAGTACTTCACTCATTGACTTCTAAAATCATTGTTTAATGAACCTCACTTACCCTTGGAAATGGCACTGAGCATCAATCCACACAGTTAGACCCCTTCAGATGTGTGTAAATGTAGCTTTTCTTTCTAAAATGAATTGCATTTTCTATCTTTTAATTTGGAACAGGGATCAATGAAAGCCTCTTTGGGCTGAGGTGTTTGAATTAATGTGAGTAAAAGGTGGCTTCAGAAATGACACAAATTTACATGTTTCAGCAAGTTTCATATTAACCTAATGTGGTCATTTAATCTCTATTAAACATCCAGTGGATGTTGTTTTAATATTCAGAGTCCATCAGTAAGACTTATTGTACACCATAAATATTTATTAAATGATTTATTATTTTTCTAAACCATTTCTCAACACATAGTGAGCTTGAAAAAGCTCAACTGAGACTGCAAATTCCATTGCTTATACTCTTTTAGCAATGGCATTTAACTGCTATGTTATATTTACACCTTCACATTTGTTTTCAGATTGCATAATTTGCCAATTCTATTCTCACAGCAGCTGTTGACTTCAGCAGAAGACACACTGTGATCCCTAAGAGATGTCAAAAGGACTGTGAAAGAAGAGGCTTCTACAGCTGAGATCTAAAAATCAGGCAAGCATAAAACATCCTTGGAGGATTTGGTGCCTACCTGGAAGTTAACCTCTGGGGTTGAGGGCACAACATCAGCCTGGTGGTGAAAGTGTGGGCAGCTGCTCTATCTCCTATACATCCTCAGAGAAAAATGCAATGATCTTCCCACTAGATCAGTGGTTTTATAGTAATTAACCAATTCTCTAGGAAGAAATATCTATCTCATAGCAAGCTTCCTTTTATTTTTATTTATTTATTTTTTTTACTTCATGGGTTTTAACTTACTTCTAGCACAAAAAACAAAGTGATTTTTATTTTGCTCTGTCAAGTAATGCTGCTGTGGTTTGCTTGATCTCAGTGGGCTACATGAATATTGTTTGTTTCTCTGCATATTTGGTATATTATTGTTATTGAAAGTGAAACTCTTTCCTTTTGTTGACCTATCTTCTTTTCTCTTTCCCCAAAATGCAGCTTGCCATGCTACAATAAACTGTGTTTCTTTTAATACATAAGCAACATGCTCCTCTGCCTGGTGTTACCCTTTCTAAGTAGTTTTATACTTAACAATTTCACTTTTTCCCCTGTCTCTTTATTAACTTGAGGCCACAGCTGGTATATAATAAATTATTTGAAGAATAAAAATACGTCCAGCTCTAGTAATTGTCGAAGAAATGTCTGGTAATATAAGAATCAGAGGAGATTAACTTTGAAATACAGCAAAGTATAAGGCAAATATTCAGTCCTCTGTGTGAATTCAATCCCTGGGTTGCAATTATATAACAGAACTCCCTCTGAATTTCAGGAATTCACCATTTTTCTTATAAGGAGTCCAAAACTGTTTTCTGTACAACCTAGCAATTTTGCCCTTGATATTTTAACTTCTTCCTGGCAATTGACAGACTAAAGACATTTTCTGCCAATTCAACCAAGTGATAATAAAACCTCATAGTTCCACTTCTTGATCTCATCCTATTACTTCATTATTTCTTCATTCTATTGTTCCAATCATGATGTTCTCAGATGGTAGAATTTTTTTTCCTGCTTTCTCTTAGCTGCACTGCTATCTGGATCTAACCACATACAATCCATCTCTTGTCCACCTCTGAAGAGGCCATTCCCCCACTCAGCTTGACTCATCGTTTGTTTCTGTATTTTTGTGCTCTTCTATTACAGAGCAATAAGAAAGTAGCCTTCAGATAGATGTCCAGCACTCTAAACAGGAAAATATTTCTTCTTCCATTCAACTTGGAAGTGAAAAGGTCTCCCAAAGAATGAGGGAACAGGCAGAGGCATTAACAGGAGATGGTGAAATACAGTCATGCCTGAGAAGGTTGATGTTCTTCAGAAATATATCAGAAATTATCATATTATGTCCTATGTCTCTGCTTCTTTGTCTTATGATGCAGATGACACCAAGTCAGGCAGAGTGTTGATCATGAGGACAGGGAGGCTCTGCAGAGACTGGGGCAGGTTGGATCCAGGGGC
>JAOEGS010019944.1:4353-28021 GCA_025447755.1 Corythornis vintsioides
TCCAACCTAAATTTCCCTTGGTGCAACTTGAAGCCATTCCCCCTCCTCCTGGCATAAAAATAAAATTATGAATAAATATATATATTATAAATAAATGCAACATCAAAAGACAGGTTTGTAAACATCTTACCTGGATGGACCTATTTGAGTCAAGTATTAGGAAAAAATAATATCCCTAGATTATCATAATTAAGCAATACAGATTGTGCTTCTGTTTTAGCAATATCTGTTTTCACATTTCCATTTACACCAATAAATAGCTGGATAAATATTTACATTCTTAGCACTGTGCCATGCTAAAAACTGTAATGAGAGTAAAACAAATTGTCATGATCGTTTTTTAGGGAAAAAAAGAGATTATAATATTATTAAATAAAAAAATACAATTTTCTAGTAGCATGTACAGAAATTCAGCCCTAAATTTGGAAACACTGCCCTGTGTTTTGAAAGCCCAATTTGCACACTTGTAAAGAGAGATACCTCAGCTTTTCACACCCAAAAATGTTTATTACAGATCAATGGCAGCTGCCAAAAAATTGTGACTCCATAATGTGCATTACCTGTACATAATACTCCAATGTGGAAAAACAAAACCAACAAAACCACAACCAAAAAATAATATTTTCTAATATATTTTATTTCACCAATAGGTCACATTTGTCATCCCTCCTGCTTCTAACTACGTTTTGCTTTGAATTTCCACTCAAGTAGATGATGGTTTCCTTTGTCCTTTTAATCACCTATTTTGAGAGGTGATTTTTGTCTGGGATCATTAATATAACATAAAGACCAGATTGAAGGCATTCCTCTTACCAAATTCATCCTTTCCACCTGTTTTTCTAAGTCATGTGTTCTAATAATTATGCTTTTGCTCCTGAAAATATTCCTTGTTCACTTAGCAACAGCCTATTATTATTAAACATCTTTCAAAATGATAATTACCTGTGTTTTCAGCTCTTTTCCCTTTTTGCTTTTTTCTTCACCAATCACCTTGGAAAACAGTAGAAACTGTTATTTCTTTTGACTCAATTAGTCAAGCAAAATATGCAGTCTTCCAAGAGAAGAAGCTGTTAACAAAATCAGGTGTATTATTTACAGAAAATACATCCCTTTTCCACAGCAAAATTAATGTCAAAATAGCAGAGAAACTTTTGGTTTTGGCTTAGAGATTCAGGTCTTTTCAGCCAACCCCTTGCCAAAATCTTTCCTTTCTCATTTTTTTTCCCCTGTTCCTAGCTGCCTCTCTGTCTCACACAAAGCTGACTTCACATCAGTTTCTTGTCTCTGTATTTTTTACAACATCCTCAAAGAAAAGCCTTCAACTCATGGTCTAACTCCACCAAATTTTCTATGTGGGTTAAGGTTTTCTGTTGCTTACCAAATTGGCATTTCAGTTTTCCTTTATTTAGTCTAAATAAAAGGTGGTTTTGAAATTGTAGTTCAATGCATCCACACCTTCTTCCCACCTCCACCAGAATTAATTTCATCCTTTGCCTTCATGTGAAAATAAAGAGAAAAAAAACAAGGTAAAAATAGCAATTTCCCCAACGACATGATGAGAAAGAAAGTGACAATTTCCAGATTATACCAATTAAATATGGATATCATTGCCTGGGGTTTTGTATATCATGGCAATTCTACCTCAGCCCAAATTGGTGGTGTGGCTGTCCAAGTCTGCCTCACTGCTTCCCACCCAATCTGCTTTCAGCCACCCAGGATGGGCATCTTTCCCTCAGCCCCTGAGGAATGTCTGCTGTTGCTGTGAATTCAGCTGACTGGGGCAGGTCTTGCTCATTTTGTTCTAATGGAAAATCCATCTATGTCACAGAAGTATCCTGCCATCAGTCTGTGCCAAGAACTCACATTGACATCAGTGGGAGCTTCTCATGCATTTTGCAGGTAGGGTATCATCATCATTATTTATTAAACACTAATGGAGTCCCAAAACCAGATCATTAGAAGTTACAGTCATGCTGCAGTCAGTATAATATTGGTTATTCTTTAGGAGTGCTGGTATTTCCTCTCTTTTTTTGGTGTGTTTCCACTATGTTTAACAGGGTTTTTTTTCCTCAACACTAGTCTAAGAGTGACAATGAACTACTGAAACTATTTGGGCATCCAACTAGAAAAAGTATATTATAAAGTGTCTTCTAGATGATGACCTGCATTAAAGGCAGAGCCAAGTTAGTCCTGTATTGATATCTGTACCTGCTTGATAGGGATCAAAAGCCATAATTTCTGTTGTATATCTCAAATTTACCTCTACTCCAAGAAAAAAAACGGATTAAATGAAAGAACCCATATTTATTTTATTAATCTCATCAAATGCATCCACTTCATCATCTTGTTTAAATAATGATTTGTTTTCTTCTAGTTGTTTCCTTACATTTAAAAAACAAATCAGTCTGTGAAGCTCCTGATTTGTCCTTAGAGTTCTGTGCTTTATCTGCCTTGGTGATCCCAGGATTGACTGAGGTGAAGATGGCAACTTGTGATATGGAATTATTTCAAAGAAGGCTTAGCCCAGAAATTTAGTCTCCTGAAGCACCAAGCTGTGGTAAAGTCCTAGCACAGTGCTTTTGATCCAGCCACATCTACTTTTTCTTATCCTGTTACTAATGAGGAAGATCAGACCTGAAACCTTATTTTGTGCTATTGATCAAATTTTGAACCACAAATCACTCCCTGTGCACAATCTTTCAGCTGCCTCCTGTGAAGAATTCAGCAAATACAGAGTGAATTTCTAATCAGCTGTGACTGTTCAGCACTAGGGCTGGTAATTATGCCACCAGTGCCTGTATCTGCAAGTGTTACACATTTGGATTTGCTTCTTGCTGAGATCACACAGTTGGGAAAGCAATCCTGCTCCATTACTCCTGGTTTTGACTCTTGGCCCATATGGCTGCTTGCAGACAAGTCTTTCAGTGTTTTGCTTCATTTATAGCTAACATGGTTAATGACTCTTTGCTTTCTGCAAGTCTTCTGATCAGCTGAAATTTGCATCTGTTCTTTGTTAGCAGGGAAAGCTTTCCCTCTGTTACATTGCAGATATCTGTTCTAGCTGGTGTTAACTGGATTTCCACTCTTATTTGGGACATAAGGAAGGGAAAGATGAAGCAAGCATTTGCCCTTTTCCTACTAGCAGTTTTATCTGGGAATGGATTATATGAAAGGTTTCAGTCTGGCTTCAGGGAGTACCAGTCCTGGGATTGCTTTACTTAAGGTCACAAATGATTTATCACCACCTGCTGATTCAAGTGAAATTACAGTACTCCTACTGATGGATCTCTCTGCTGCTTTCCATACAGTAGATCTTGGAACCTCACTGAATCATTTGAAGCAATTGCTTAGATTATGAAGCACCATCCTGGATCAGTAGCATTCAGAACTGATGGTGTTATTAGGTTTTAGTGTGGCAATGGTGGATCAAGTTCTACCTCAGTGGTCACACTGCTCCTTAGAATAGAGCATCCTATAATTTTCTCTCTTTTTTATTTGTTACAGATGTGGACAGAATTCTCCAGCAGCATAATACTAATTTTCACTGCAACACAAACATATAGATGTATTTGTCTTTTTCAGTTTAGCTTCTTGCTGTGGTTTGGACCACGTCTGTTGATTTTACCAAAGTGGGATTCTGTGATGGTCACAAATGGCTTGAAACTGAACTGAGAGAAAACAGAATTGATTTTGGCAAATCCACTCTGTCTACTAGGTGGTTTTTTTAGGCAATCGAAACTCTCTATGCATATCTAAAGTATGCATCTGGAGCTGTCAAAACATTGCCATTAAATTAAATCTCATCAAAATATGCTGCTTTGTGAGAGCCAAACCAGTTTGCAGAAAACATGTGTGTTTAGGTGAAGGTTTAATCAGGGAGTTATTGGTCACTTTTGATAGCAGAGATGGGGAAAGCATTCAGTCCAGTTTGAAAACCCAAGATTTTTCATCTCAAACCAATTATTTAAGGAAAAAACCCTTCAAGTAGTTCTGGTTTTGTTCCCATGCCAACTGAAAACAACGTTGACACCACAAAAGCTGCTGTGGAACAGAGTAACCATCCTCTGAAAGGGGTGTTCAGAGAAGCTGTACCTGCATCATCACATCAGCTGTGTAGTCCTCCTCCACAGAGCTCCACGTGTAGATTACATTGAGTTCAGAAGCTGGAAGGCTTGAACAGCATGAGGTTTTGATGTGGTAATTGGCTGTTTGCCACTGGTCTTTCACTGCCTGGGAAATTTTTATCAACAGGAACATCTGCTTTGTGAGGAGAGATTCAGGGAAAAACACCTTCCATCCATGAAAAAGAACTCCTAGTCAGAGAAAAAAAAAAAAATCTAGTATTTTCCAGGAATGAACATCTGGAGGGAAAGTACCTGGTCGATCAACATGCACCAGTACTTCAAAAATTTTAAATCTGTTTTTTGAGATCCCAGGTGTTTTTAGCTACTTAATTAAAGTTTTAAAACTTGTTATAGACTGAGAGATATTAGCATCTAAAATCGTTTAATCTCTCAAAATCTCTCCCAACCTTTACAGTTTGCCATCCTTTAGCATTTATTCTTACAGTTTTTTTCTGTTTCCTGATCTCGAGGGTAAGCCCATCTGAATTCTGTCAAAAAGAAGTAAAAGATACCTGTCTTCAGGAGAGGAGTCCAGCCACGACTCATTTCCCCAAGTGCTGGACAAACAGGACTCTTCAGAAACACCTGTTTCTGCTGCTCTTCATGGACCCCAGCTTCATGATCCTGTTACTCATCCCATGAGGCACAGCACTCTCCCAAGATCCTGCAGCCCCAAATATGGACCTTGAGAATCTGTGTGGCACCACAGGGTGCCAGGACTGCCCAGCACTGCAGTGCTTCAAGAGCTGCCATCTCCAGGTCTGGAAACCCAGCACCAATGGTTTTGACAGATCTCTGAGATCTTCAGGTCAAGTGCTCACCTTCTGGCAGAGAAGCACATCTGTTCCACAGGATTTTAGGTAGATTTATCTCTTTAGGAAAGTGTTGAGTGCCCTGGAAGGGCAAAACCCTTACAAAATATCTCCTTGGTTAGCTCACTGGCAGAACTGCTATATCACTCTGTGAACAGTTCCTTTCCTGATATTTGCTCCCCCCATTATAAGTCATAGTTTTCCCTTTCAGTCTCTGAGATCACTGAGTCTCTTGCTCACTGGCTCAGTCTAACTTGAGAACACATAGTCCAACACTGCTATCAAGAGTACTGATTTAACTGCTACAGAAAAACTATATATTTTATTTTTACATCATGTGGTCCTTTCTGCCCTCTGTCTTCATTGTTTGTTGCCTTGCTCTGCTTTTATGCTCTTTTTTATTATTATTATTATTGCCTAAAACTATGGTAGAGAGAGCAATATTTCCTGTTCTAATGCCTCATCTTTAGTTTCCTTTTGGAATATATAGGTGGGACTTCTCAGAAGCATTTAACATTATCTTTAGGCATCATCATTTGAAAAAATTATTATTTTTTTTTTAAACCTTAGTTATGTACTCATGGGCATGAATTGAGCAAATCTGGGTTTTGTCTTTTGTCCTGAATTTTGATAGTCAGTTAAGTCTGCTGATAATGACTTGCTTATTTATACAAATGACTTCTTAAACATTTCTCCAAGCCATTTACAAAGGTTTCTGCAGATGTGGCAGCAGTTAAGAGCTGATTTTGCTGCATAGTGTTTGCACGCTGCATAATCATGAAATCACAGAATGTCAGGGGTTGGAAGGGACCTTGGAAGGTCACTGAGTCCAACCCCCCTCACAGAGCAGGACAAAACTAGAGCAAATCACACAGAAATGCATCCAGACAGGTCTTGAAAGTCTCCAGAGAAGGAGACTCCACAACCTCTGTGGGGAATCTATTCCAATCCTCTACAGCTCCTACCAGTAAAGAAATTCTTCCTCAGGATGAGGTGGAACTTCCAGTGCTCCAGCTTGGATACGTTGCCCCTTGTCCTGTCAGAGGACAGAGCCTGTTGTCTCCACCTGCCACTATGGCCCCCTAAGGCTCACCCAGATGGAACAGGTTAAGCATCACAGTCCTACAGAAAAGGCATAAAAAAAAAACAAACCATCTGACAAGCAGTTTTTCATACTCAGTACTGCTTAACAAAAATCATTACAGAAGAAGACCTGAAATCAAGCATCATTTGACTCCCTTCTCTCAGATATTTTTCCACTTTGGGATCTTGACTTAAAACCCCAAAGCACCCCGGGGCAGGCACTTCTTATTGGGTGATTTTAGTACTGTAATAGTGTTAACAGCTCAGAAAGGAATAATCCATGTCTGACTGGATCAGGCTGGTCAAAAAGCTTTGAACATCAAACTACCTGACCCTTGACACTATCCAGGTTGATTTATTATACTGTTAGCCCTCCTGACAACATGCACCATGGGCTTGGCACTGTCTGGTCATTTTTCAAGCTCTTTGCCCATTACTGGCACCTATATCCTCTAACATATTACATCAGACAGCTCAGCTGCAGAATGCTAAAAGCCCCTCTCCTCCTCCATCACTCCCTCTTTCCATCTCACCCTGCAACCCTCTGTTCTTCCCTCTCTGTTTTGTCAAGTAGTGAATGAATATGTGAATCTAATGCAAAATAGAAGGCTAACGTTTGAATTAGTGGAAAGAATAAATATGCATGATGTAGGTGAGGTCAAAAGGATAGAGGGTGTTATGCTATTAATGTATTTGTAATGATGCTTATTAAGTGATGTCCAATTACCCATAAAAGATGCTCCCTGATTCAGGCAACTCCCAGTCTCCTAAAAAGTCCAGGATTTTGTGAACTAAGGAATAATATAAGCCAGGAGACAATCCAAAAACAGATCTGTGAGTCACAACATCCTTTACATATCAAAGGATTAAAAACTGCTGCTGTTCTGTAGAAGGAAGGAACTCCATTTCCCCAATGGCCACCAGCCAGGATCACCAAGTCTGAAGACCCAAAGGACACAAAGGCTCTCTGCAGCAAGGATACAGCAAGAACTCACAGCTCTTGAACTACATGCAGCTTCCAAATGTGGCTTCAGTGTTCATCACACACACTGTGTTCATATTCTACAGCAGCAAGGGCTGCCACAAGATCTTCTGAAGAATATCAGTCCTCATCTGTTGAAGGAAATAAAGGCAGTTGCAGCTGTTAAAACAACCATCATTGGACCATCCTCCAACTTGTTTTCACATGACCAGGCCAACTGCACACCTTGTGTAGCCACCACTGAAGCAACCAGCCCAGAGGTAATTTCTCTTCTTGATCTTGGAAGAAGACTTTGGCACCTGACCAGACATTGGCTGAAATTCTAGCCACTACTTACCCCAATAAAGACACAAAGCTTGGTGTGCTCGTGGACAAGACATGCAACTCACTTTAGGAAGGCACTGACAAAGAATTGCTCTGTAACACCAGAGTGAACTTCAGCATCCTTGTAAGAGTAAAAAAAGATAGAACCACCCTGATCACAGATTAAAAATGGAAAATTGTAGAGAAATAAAGAATTTCACTGAAGAAAAAAAAAAAGGCAGTTAAAGCTAAAAGGAGACCATTTAAGACATCATAGTGAAAGAACACTACACAGCAAAAAGATTTTAAAAGTCTTTTTCCCTCAGTCCTACACACATACATGACACAGAAGGGTGGTGAGAAGACAGCCTGCTGAAAACACTCCTTCTGAATAAGGAAAATGGGCAATAGACTAGACTAGAAATGCAAGTGTTCTATAGAACAGCCATAACAAACCCCAAAATTATTAAGGATGCAAACTGCTAAAGCATAAAGAGTATGAAAAACCATCTCTTTCCCAACACAGAAGTAGAAAGCTTGCCAGTGGTCACCCAGTGGTGACTGAAGTGGCAAGTCAAGGTAAAAGAAAACAAGACCACAACAGCCTAGTTAATGGTTTGTATTACTGTTCATTATGAAAGAGGTTTCCATTTTTCAGCCCTTCTCTGCAGGTGCAATGTGCTAAAGAACTGCTTCAAGGCTGAGGATCAGCAGAGGGAGTCCCAGAACAGCCCAACCCAGGCTGTACTCATTTACACCTTAAAAACCCAGCTATTGTGAGTTGTATTTTCGTATTTACACTGGCTTTGGCACTGCAACATGATGCTAATTCTTTCAGAGATCTCAGAGGAACTGGAAACTGCACACACCAATTTTCATGCTAGGTAAAGTGTCTACAGCAAGAAGAAAGCACAGAATGGGAACACACGTTCAAATCCAATACAACAGGTAATGGACTTTCATGTTTGGAGTCCTGTCTCATGGTTTGATTAATGTTCTTTGAAGGAGAAACCAGTAGATAGAGCAAGATGATATGTAGAATCATGGGGGGAAATGATCAGGCATGAAAGACCAGTTGGATATTGGAGGGACTGGACTAAGGCAGTATCCCAGGGAGCTACAATACAGGCTGAGCTGCTCAGCAGAGATGTAAACAGCCTTTAGAAGACCTCTGATAGATGACCAAGTTTCAGGATGATGCTCACTAACCTTACAGCAGAGGCTTTCAAAGGTCTCCAGCCTTCAGCCAGTGGGCTGTGAGCTGAACTGCAACACTGACAAATGCTAAATCATTAGCGTGGGGAAGAAAACCCCCACTAGTATATTGATGGGCTATAGATTAACTACTGCTGCTCAGGAACATGGAATAAGAATGGCCTTTCTGAGCTAGGTCTATCTAGCCTAATATTCTGCCTGACTGCCAACAGCAAAAGGTTAGAGAGAAGTATGAAGCAGTTAATGGTCCTTTCAAGAACACTCTCCAAGATCCTGACAATCTGTGATGCATGAATCTCCTGAACTATCACTATTTAATACCCACAGATTATTTTTTCTTTCATTAATGTATTTGATTATTTCTTAATCCATGTAAATTTGTGGTATCACTACTATGCTGTAGTAATAAGTTCTTAGTGAAATACTGTATTTTGTAAGAAGGAATTAGGACAGTTCTCTGAAAATGACAGTGCAGTGGCCAGAAGTCACCAAATGAAGAAGGTTCTATTTAAAGGGGGAATTAGTTGGAAAGTTGTAGCAAGCAAGATGTAATAAGAGGAGGACAAAGCTGAAAGTAGTTCCTTGACACTTTGGTGTCAGGTTTTACTGAAGGAATTGGAAAAAGTGGGAAGTCCTAGCTGTAGTTTCTGCTATTCCAGAAAGTTCACAGTCAGAAAAAAGGGTTTCATTAACATGTATTTAGAAGATATTTTAATATTCAATATTTTTCATTTAAATCTCCATGCTTCACTAAAGGAATCTGCCTTCTGATTTGAAATTTCTCATCCCAGACATCAACAACCTCACAGTACTTCTAACCCAGCCGTGTGTACAAAAGTGTTTTTCATTACATTTTGTCATTCTGTAATAGTCAAGCAAAGTGCTATAACTGCAAAAAATTACCTGTTTTGCTTCAAACTTCACTACCATGATTATATTTGGAGATTCCTAGCATGAATCAAACCAGACAAGCCACAAGATACCAGCTGACACATGCTGGGGAAGTCAATAATTCCATCACTTATGCAACACAAGAATCACTATTTGCCTGAAAGAACTGAGGTGAAACTATTTGCTGAAATCCTTATTTTCTGTCTTTCTGTTCTTGAACTTCTATACAAACATCATTTTGTTTCTTCAAAAACAAAGTAAATTATCCAGCTAATCTAAAATTCTTTTGAAGATTAAATGCATTTACACTACATGGAAGGAATACCATCAAAAGTTATAAATACTAAGATATAGAAAATATGATGAACAGATATTATATAAATCATAGACATGTTTTCATGCAAAATGAACATTCAATCATTTTGGATGTTGCATGACATGAACATACACAAGTTGTTATGTATACTGTGCTGAGCAATGACTGAGACAGTACATCCTCCCAGAACTTACCTCAGTGGGGCTGTGACACACATTTCTAGTTAATCATCAGGAATCACTGAGTCCAGGAAGAATTATCACCTCGAGCTCAGTTCTAAGATGGGAGTATACAGACTTAGAGGTCTCTCTCTTCCACAAGCTCCACAGCACCCGGGTTATCCAATTTATACCATTTTCCAGGATAACCTCCTCATTACCAGAGAGAATAGAGATTGATGGTATTGTTCCAAGATCATCAACCAAGTTTTGAACTTATTAAGAAGCTGAAAAGACTGATGATGGCAGAATGTGAGACACTTTATGTTGGGATATTACATGTTTTTTCAGTATTGTACAGAGTCTTTTCTTATCAAATATGGAAGAGCTTTATTCCTGCTATTCAACATATAGAATCATAGAATCATTTGGTTGGAAGAGACCTTTAAGATCATCAAGTCCAAGTGAAGCCTTTAGTGTATTTGATGAAATTTGACTGATTCATTTATAGCTGTGTCAGAGTGTGTAATATCAAAATATTTTTTTTAATCTACAATTTCTAATTTATCTGAAATTAGGAATATAGCACTCCTTTGTAATTTCCTAATCTAACTCTGTGTTGCCATCACTGTACAGAAACTCTATGTGTTTCAAAAAAGAGCAGTGAGCATACATTTTTAAAAGTCACTGCAAAGGAGATACAAAAGGTGTAATTCAAACTGGTGTAAAGCACTGAAATTGTTTTCTTGTTCAAAGCTTTCAACCCTAGTTTTTGCAAAGGGGTGGGATTCTTCCACAGCTAAGGAGAATTCTGACCTTCTATCCAAAAATATGTCCTCAGAGGTGACAGCCTTTAGAGACAACGATGCATAAAAAATCAATGATTATACTTCAAGCTGTCTTAGAACATATGGATGCCAGATTAACAAGGACACACCAACTACCATTCACAAGGTCTCACATCTGACACTGTAGTTTTGTAATAAAAAGAATTGGCCTCTATGACAGGCTGCCAGATCATTCTACATGCATACTTAGTCAAGAGAGTAAAGCGGGACTCCAAGTAAGCAAATGGGTTTGAAATTCCATTTTAAGATTGTAGGTTTCATTACCATAACAATACTCCAGCACACAGAATCTTAGAATACCAGCTTGGAAAGGACCTCAAGGATCACCTAGTCCAACATTTTAAGGTAAACTCTGTGTATAGTTTAAATGAGATGGCCCAGTAACCTGTCAAGCTGAGCCTTAAAACTGTCCAGTGTAGGGGAATCCGCCACTTCCCTTGGGAGATTTTTCCAATGCCTAATTGTTCTCATGATGAACAATTTTCTTCTAGAGTCCCCAATACCACTTGTATTTTCCATGTGAGTCCTTGTAAAAAGGGAGTCTCCATCTTCTTGGCACCCACCTTTTCTGTGGTACATGGTAATAAGGTCTCCCCTAAGCCTTCTCATGCTTTCTGAAGTCAGCAGCATGTTTTGCAGACAGTGTCTGACTCTAGCAGTGATAACACCTCACGTTTTGAGTTACTACCAAGGATGGAATACAGACCAAGGCCACTGCTAGAACTTGTGTATCACACTGGGGGTGCAGAAAGTGAAAGGCTGCACCTGCAGGGACAGGACAGGTGACCCCAAACTGACCAACGAGGGATTCCAGCCCAGAGACATCATATCCCATCTATAAATCTCTGGGCTGGTGGGCTAGGCTAGGCCAGGCTAGGCTCTCAGCTAGGCTCTTGGGGTGTCGTTGGTGTTCTTCCTCTCTTGAGGGGTTCTCCCCCTCAGAGCACCAAGGAGGACTCTGTCCACACTGCTTTTGATCCCAATATGTGTGTTCCTGACCCTGGTGCCAGAATCCAGCTCCTGAACACAGCTCCTGGCTGCTGCGGGGCCCAGTCTGGGCCTCTGCGTGTGCCAACTCCACAGCACCAGTGACAGTGACATAATTACCATAAGAGGGGTTGATTTCAATACTGGTTTTGTACACAGTTGTATATATTTCATTATTATTATTTTCATTTTCATTAAAGCTGTCCTAATTTCCTTTTCTAATCACTAAAAGTCTCTCTCTCTTATTCCTTTTCTCTTCCCCGTTGGTGAGGGAGGGGGGTTAAAGTTATGGTCTGGGGGTTGCCCTGACCCTAAACTGTGACAGTCCCATCCATCCAGTCGGTGCTTGATTTAGCAGATTTGTCAAGCCTGGAAAGCTTTTCAAAAATCTTTCATTCCAGTAAAAGAGTTCTTGGCCTTGGGATAGACTTTCTGTCCTTGTGGCTCAGGACATTCTCTTCTGAATGGCCAGTGGGCTCTCAAACACCACAACCTCTATGAAGTCCCACGTCCAAGTCCCTGTGCTATCAGACCATCTCTAACAAGGACTGGAACAACAGATATGCAGTTATTCACTGAAAATTAAACATCATTCACAGAAAGATTGAAATGTTCCACCTGAAAAATCCTAGAGATACTTCAAAGGCATGTTCCCCTGTGGAAATATTGTTCTAATTATTTCATACTGAGGTGGCATTACCCCCCCAAAATTTCACATGTTCTTTTATTCCAGCACCAGTGGTAGACCAGGTGATTAGATTAGGCTAAATTTTAAACCAGATAAATAGTAACTATTTTATTGATGAGATGTCAGTCTTAGGTAGGGGGATTTTTACTCAATTTTGAAATATACTATTTACTTTGACAGACAGTCTCAGATGTCACTCAAAATCCCAGAGAGGGAGTGGCAGTGGAATTTTAATTTATTTTGAGGTATGCCACAGCTATCCTTATCAGAGCAAATGAAAGTCAGAATCATTACAACCACAAGAAAAACGAGAAACTGCAATACACTAATTAGTAATAGAACAAGGAGGATTCAGAAGAATGCTACTTAATGCAAACTATTAGGTGAGGGTGATATTTCTTTTTTTTTTGTACTTAAAGAAGACCCTAGAAACTCAGTAACCATTCTTTTTCTCCCAGATAGTGCAGCAGAAATTGTAGCTGACTGTTCAAAAGATCACAATTTTGCTCCTGATCAAATATAAACCATACATCTAATTTGTCCTTGTTTTGGTTTAGAGAAAAAGGTCTGTTTAATTCCTTTAAGTTTTAGAAGGAGGAATAACTTCCACTGACACCATTTAGTCTGTTTTTAAAGCATAATACGGTTTCATTGAAACCATTTTGCCATCACAACCTTACCTTATAATGGCTTCATAATGGCACCATCAAAGAGGTCCTTATAGACTTGCTGTGGAATAGTTTTCCCATAATAACTTCATATGTCTGACTGCATTGTAATGATTTCATCATGAGGTCATGGACTAGCAATGAATCCCTTTTGCCATTGATATCTTACAGCTCCTCATTATATCCTCAGTCACCATGGCATTGTTATGGGGGCTCCACTGGGTAACAATGAAACCATTTCCTTGTGATACATTAGGCTTAATATTATCACCCTAATGATGCAGTCAGGGGTTAGGAAGGAGTAAGCCATCCTTTTGGTCATTTCAGCATTTCAGTTCAGCATTTGATTCAGGGGGCTGAAGGTGTGCAGAATGGCTACTGAACTACCATCCCTTCTCTCGTAATGGAAGAGAATGGTGGCTACACATCCTGCAGGAACAGGAAATTCTAGAAGAACAAAAACTGGAAAAGAACTGCTTTAATGCTTCTGGGCCCCAATTCAGCAGCAATGCCTAAGTACATGTTTAATTTTAAACCTGAATTCAAATCTCCTTAACTCTAATGAGATCGAAATACATGGGCAGGTGCTTTCTTGTATCAAGACAGACTTGAGAACATTGCCTGCAGCACTGAACACATGTTCTCACATGTCAGGCATCTCAACCTAGCTGGTGCAAAACAAATCCTGAAAAGTGATGCACATTCTGAACTCCCACCAGGTTCAATGGAACTATCAAACTCTAGAGATACAGATTTACAAGGAGTGCTCTGCAACAACCCCAGCTCTCCTGTCAAACCCACAGCCCCCAGTCCCACAGCTCTTCACTTCTACAGGAAATTGTATCTACTCTGTTTATTCAGCTTTTCTGTGGCAGTATGGATGCTCCTTATACAGATTAATCAAGCTGACCTAATGAATCAAACTCTTCCCTCTAGTCTCTCAACACAGGCTGTGTTCTGCCAAACTCCTACAATCCTTGTTGTTCTAGTTTCTTTTCTTTGAAGACTTGCAATAGTATGGTTTAAACATATTTGCACTTTTATGCCACTGAAATATTGAATTACAAATGGTCCTGCAACTGTCCCAGCACAAGTTCCACACAGATTAATGTCTCATTCTGTCGCACTAAAAACCTCCTACCTTCCCATCATTTGCTAATGCTGACTACTCTTAAGAAGAAAAATTGTGAAATCAAAGCACAAGTTACCTATGTTACCTGCTCCCTTGGAGAATAGATACGTAGCCTAGGGGTGCTGCTGCATGTGATATCTCCTTAGAGTTAAAAAGCAACAATAATTGTCTTAACATCTCCTCAGCTTCTCTAAAACTAATGACAGGGAAACTGGGTAACAAGGGCAAGCATGGGCACAGCCACTCTTGACATTGCCCCCTCCAGAACAATTTGGCAAACCTGTGAATGCCTTGACAACAGGCATCCACCAAGAAAGTGCAGAACACACTATGAATAATGAACTTTTTACTCAGCTGACCAATTGAAGAAGAAAACAGACTTGGATAATTTTGCACAAAATATTTTTTCAATTATTTATACTAAAATTTTTAAATTAATCTTGTTTCATTCAACACAAAATGCCTTTTTGAAATCAAAATGAAATGTTTTCTTATTTTCAGACACCTGATTAAAAACATAACATTTGTTTGAGGGACAGAATTAAAATTCCTGTGTTCTTATCCTCCATTTATTTGCCCAATGTCTCAGAAACCTCTGTATGAGAAAAACTTGGCTTGATACCTTCCATAATCTCCACAGAAAGTGTTGCCTACTTGGTTTCACTAAATTCACTCAGGTTTTCCCCAACTTCAATGCCAAATGGTTTCCTTTTTTCTACACTTTCCCAACACATTTCTAAAAAAAGATAATTTATATCTTACCAAACACCCACATTGTCCCTTTTTGCTAGAAGCAAACTTCCTGAAAAAAACCAAATTAATTTACCAAGGACAGTAAATCATACTTATTTCCCTTCTGGATAAAAGAAGAAAGGTAACGAATATTTCTCCTGTGGTTTAATAGGTACTACTGGCCCAATTATAACAACATTCTTTTAACAAAATTATATGCAAATCCATACAATAAACAAAACCTTTTTTCGTGAGCTCCAGTCAAATATTCTGAAAATAATCCTATGAAAAGCTGAGCACTTCACTGAAAAAACCCACAGACACTGATGCACACAAATGACTTTTCATTCCAAAGGTGTATCTACACAGTTTTAATCTTTATATTGACTTTATAGCAAACAACCTTAACTCTGCCCTAATATTCGATAACAACTGTCAATATTCATTATCACCATGTGAAAACATTCTTTCTAGATGGGCCAGCCATCTACTTAATATAAACACTTATCAAACCTTGTTATATTTGGTTGCATAGCTTTAAATATGTATGTTTTAAATATTTTCCACTATAATTTATAGTGCATAGCCCATATATCCAAGTCAAAACGACTACAGAAAACATTTTCAGCAGTCAAAATCCCCACAACAAAAGAACAAAGCACCAGCTGAAAAAAAAAAGTCTGGAAAACTAAGGGTCAAAATAATGTGAAATGCCCAAAACCTGGAAGAGATAAAATATATTAAAAAAGGGGAGTGGAAATTCTCTAACACTTCTAAGTATACAGAGAATATAAAGCACTGCTAGACAACAGCATCAGCCAAAGAATATTACACAAATAACCTTATGGCTAACACATCTGTAATACATTTCTTACACTCCAAGGTATTAGGCAAATTGGAAAAAAAAATAAATATATATATATACCTGTAGGCCAGAGTATGGGAATAACTAGATAAAGAATAGTTAGATAAAGAAATGTTGAAGTAAGCTGCATATTTGCTGCTGCAGGGTTAGGAAATTCCAGTGCCTGCCTTGGAGTGTCTGCAGGGAGTACTACCTGTGTGTAATTTTGCTTGAGTGTTTACTATCTCTGAGCAAAGCAGGCAAGACTTATGAGCATCTCTAGGTTACTAATTTTGCAGCCAGAAGAAGCTGCCACTGGGAAGTGCCCTTTGATACCACCAAGTAATGTTCTGAAAAAGCACATTCCAGAAACAGAAAATATTCAAGAATGTGTCAGCAGCTGACATTTTAGTCCTGCAGGAATGATATACCAAAGCTCTGCTTCATTTCGAGCTGCTACCAGTGAATCCAATAGAAAGAATCCAATATAAACACTTATATCAAACATGCTTTAGCAGCTGAGAAGCACAAACTTCTTAGTTTTTCAGGAAGACCATGTATCATGTAGTGCTTTTAAAAATCAGAATTAAATAGACTTACTAGGGGTTTATTTTGCAGGTCAAATTTCTTGTTGTGGAGTATTCCGTGGGTTTTTTGGTTGTTGTTTTGGGTTGGTTTATTTTGTTGTTGCTTGTTTGGTTTGGTTTTGGTTGGTTGATTGTTTTAAGCACTGACCAAAGAAAGAATGGTTTTCTTAAATAAAGAAAAAAAATTAAAATGTATTCCCTTCCACCTTTCTGCCCATGAATATGTTCTTCAATACACTAGTTTTGGTCATAGACTGCAAAATATAATGAACTGAGTCTAAAGCCATACCATAATGAATTAGAAGTGACTTAGCTGACATCAAAGTGATATAAAAGTAGATTGGGGAAAAACCTGTCATATTGTAAACCTCCATATTATATATTTGCACAGCCACACTCAATTCTGTCCCTTTCACTGAGACAAAACAGCAAAGTGAGGAACAGACATTGAAAACCAAAACCCCCATGCCATTACAATGCAAGTTGTTGAGAGTAAAACAGTGATCCCTCAAAGAGACACCCCACCATGATATCTTGAGAGTAAATACAAGCATTAGAAATGTCAAATCTCTAGTGACATGGTGGCAATTTCTATGAAGTCATGATGCTTACCTCCTGGAAGATGAGTGTTCATTACAGCATGTGGACAAGAGCTAGTGACTTGTTTTGGAGTTAATGTCCCATTCAAAAAGGATTACTGCTGTTACCAATCACATCGAGCAACTAATGGCACCCATAATGATTAAAAAATTAACAGTGGCATCATAGCTGAGTTACTATATTGAAAAACTGGTCATTCCTTGGGGATTAATGAGCAGTTTTCTGTCAGACTACAGGATGCACTCTTGTGGAAAACTGACAAAAGAGGCACCATCCTCAAAGGATTATTTTTAACAAACCATTTTGTTCTGCATATTAAAAGGAAATTTGGTAGATATCACTGTCATTCCAGAAATATATTCTCATTTATTTTTCCCTTTAAACACCTTAAGGTAATATATGACAAGTTATAATGGACAGGATATCTAGAACCTAAAATGAATAATTACTATGGTTGGAATAACCAACAAGATGTAAAACACTGCATAAGTTTTTATTTTCCAATTGCTTTCATTTAGGTTTGTTAGACAAATAAGCATCAGCAATGTAGGCAATTAGGTTTCATTTAAATAAGTCACAATCAATTAATGGGAACTCTATTTTTGCCTAAGTATGTCTAAGCAGGTATTTTCTTTCAAAGTACAAAGTTTCAGAAGAGATCTGTCTGATGAAAGAAATGTAATTAGTACTGTAATTAATGACGCATATGAATCTTACTAGAAATGGTTTTTAATAACATATATATATATTATTTGTATAAAGAACTGCCCTAGTTTAAAACTGGGGTTTTTAAACCCCAAAACTTATACAAGATACTATTTTGGTAGACTTACAAAGTGTAGAATGGGCCAGCAGCTCCCAGGCATCCCAGGTCACACTGATATTTCATATGAAGAAAGTGGCTCATGGGGTTACAGTTCAGGTCCAGGCTTGAGTCTGTTTTCTTTTTCTCCTCATGGCTGCAGCTGTTCCTACCTTATTTCTCTCTCAGAGCTCACAGAGTTCATTAACTTCAGCACTCCAGTCCACCTCTAATAAAATTATACATCACCACCCAGGGTGTCCTCTGTGGGCCTGGAACAGGTTGGCATATATAATCAGTTTACAGGTAGGAGGGAAAAAATAGTTTCAGATTGAACATATTGCAGATAATTTCTGTTTCATAGAAGTATTCACAAACTCCCCTTTCAGAGGCTCCAGAACTGTTAGAGCTGTTCATGATGCTGCCTTGAGCAGACTCCATCCTGCCACTGAGCCTAGGTCACGGGAGAAACAGTAATGAATTCATTTCTGCAGAAAGAAAGGTGAGGGTGGAAAAGATGAAATAAAGAGGCACTGACACCCTTGAATAAAATCATGCCATGGTCTAGGCTTCATAAGGGAACTTTATCCTTTAATAAGGATGTTCAGGACCACTTGGGTAATTGATTTTCTATTCCAAGGATCTTTCTGAAAACAAGCCGGTTTTCCTTCTTTTGTTTGGGATTTGTACATTGCAGGCTCTAAAATGGACCTGAAATGGACTGGTGCAGGGTCCCCAACAATATGTTTGTGAGCAGCCTCCCTCCACCCCTTCCCCTGGCTGCCATGACTTCAGCTCTGAGGCTTGGCAATGGTCCACAGCTTTGTCCCAGAGTTCTGGCTGCTGCTCTCCAGCATATGGTCTATTCATTTCTCCCCAGCTGTTACTCAGCCAGGGAGACCGTGCTCTCTCCAAGCTACAGACCTTTGTTCAGAAACAGGGAATCCATTTTCTCCTCGTTAAAGGGGCACAAGGAGCAGAGGGGTAGCAAATGTGTATTTGCACCAAATCTTATGCATCTGAGTGCTGCCACAGAAGCTTGGTTTCAATGAATAATCAGCCAAGCCTTCAGAGGATGATTCAGACTCTGGTGTGGAGTACTGTTCAAGAGGATGTGGCAACTAACTTCCTCCTCATCCCATTTTTCCAACTCATTTACCCTTTCTGTTCTCCTTTCTTCAAATCCTTGGTTGTTCTGGAAGCTTCAATGGGACCTTAGATTCCTGAGGGACTAAATGACACAGTACGTACACCATGATGTGTGCTCATGTGAACCTAAAGTAGAGGGGCCTCTAGTTTCTTTTAATAGCAGGGAAGGTTAAAAGACCAGAAATAAAGAATTGACTCACCTACCATTGAACTGTGGGGGTGTGCTTTGACTAACCAGTTAAGGTAAAGCCAGACAGCAACAGTGCAGAAAAGTGAAGAGAATCAGTGGAGGGTCCAGAGGACAACTCAAAACATTCTGTTATGAAGTGCTATGTGGGAGTAAATGGCAACAATTGCCTTTTATTGTAAAGTCTCTTTTCCCTTCTCCTTACCATTTTATCCCATGCCCCTGCCTTATTTTCTGACAATCTTCTAGATGTTCAACTTGGGAACTCAGGTGCCAGGTCAGCTTTCTAAATTATATGTGACATATAAGATACCTCAAGATGTCCTCAAGTATGCCCACTGCACAGCTCAATTTTTTTTTCTTTCCTTCAGGGGTGGGTAGAGTTGTTCACATGGCTCTATTGATGATTACCATAACAACTGACTTAACAGTATTCTGCTCAAATGGATTTTTTTCTTCGCTTGTTTGGGTTTTTTTGGTTATTTCTGGGCTGAGTTAGATTCTGCTGTTCAAATATGAGAGCATCTGAAGTGAGGATTTAAATAGTAACCACACACAAACACATATGTATGTAGTTTGTGGTGCAGAAAGAAGGAAAAAGGTCAGGAATTCTCAGATTGGGGAAACAAAGTGAGTTACACTCACAAGGTCACTGCAAAGCAGATGGGTTAGATCCATTCTTAAAGCACAGCACAGACTTTATCCTTTAGCTCTTTCTGAGCAAACACGTCAGTATTCAGTGGGCAAGCAGGCAAGGATTTAAGGGGATGTGAATGACAGGGGGAGATTTTGGGTAAACCTCAGTTAAGAACGTGGATTTCACCTACTATGAAGGCATAACTGCAGGAGCCACTGAGATATCTTCCCCCATGTGCTTTTCTTTGGCTCCATTTCTTTTCAAACACAATAAATCTAACTGCTCAAAGTGGACCAAGACTGTGGGAGTCTCATGGGAATTAGTCAGCACTCTCTCAAATAATTCCACTAGTCTCAGGGAATCTGTCTGCAGGAGCAGATGTTTGTTAGCAAGAGAAGGGATTTCATAATCTGAACTCTACTTATTGAAAATCAATCTGCTTCTAGGATTATTAGAATCTCTGTGTGGAGGATAGAGTGCAACACTGGACCCTAGAAAAACTGTTTCAGTTACAGAAACAATAAATATGCAATTCCAAGGGAGATATGGGAACCAACACGGAGGTTCCTTTCATCTCTTCCAGACCAAACCATCGTGTCTTAGATACCAGCTCAAAACTTTCAAACTTGTGTATTTACAATTTTGGGACATATTTCCTAATTTCTCCATGATAATATATAACTAATAAATGAAATCTATTCTCACATCTATTTGTCTCCCTGTACTATGCAGAAATCCCAAAGATAGAAAAATCATCTGGAATTGCTCAAGCTCCTTTAGAAAGACTTCACTTAACAGATTGCTTCTCAGTTTTATCAGAGTATAAATACAGACTATCTCAGCCAACAGCCTAGCTGTTCCTTACAGTACTGAATTATCTCTGTTGTTCACTGTGTCAGAAAACTGAGAGATAGCAGCCCTGGAAAATGAGTCCATCTTGGTGTAACTCTAGTTTCCATGAACTCTTGGTTCCTTGTACGTTGAATTCAATTAAAATACACTGATTGATACTGGCATACTGGAAAAAAAAAATAAATCAATATTTGACCCAAATCTCTTCAACAGTAACATGTTCAAGTGTTACGGTGATTTCCTCTGGAGAGCACAGATTAGATTTTGTATTCTTTCAGTCCAGAAACTACATTATTAATGGAATATAAATGTTAAGAGTTGAACCCACGAATGACAGATCAGAAGGAAAGTTCCTCCTGTCTGTGTCCTTGCTTTCTGTCAGGGTCTGAGAGTATGCAACCACTACCTGACAAGCATGGAGTTCAGTACAAATAAACAAGCACCAACTGATTTATAAGCTAACCAGGAAGAAAATATTAGTATTTCTTGCACTAAACATGCAAAACAAGTGAACTAGTATAAGAAAGATCCCTCTCTAGTTACCACATCATGGTGCAAACACAACACAAAATAAACACATCACAAGAGAAGGAGGAGGGAAGCACAGAGGGAAGCACAGAGGATCACAGTGTGAAGAGATGGAAAATAATCCATCCTTCAATAAAGCTCTACTAAAATTCCTCTGCTCCCCTTACCCTGCCATTCATGCTCCTTTTCCAGGTGCCATTGTTATTTCTTCTCTCCCTCTTCTTTTCTTTTGTCATTGCTACAGTGCACAGACTTAGAAATTCTGGTCGCTAAAGTTTGTCCACAGTTTTTTTCCTTTCATTTTTGAGTATTCAAGTATTTAGGTTTTCCATCTGTAAAATACAGATAATTACACCCTTAAACACTGGAACACACTGAAGTTAAATTAATAAACAGCCAAGAAGCACTGGGACACAAGGCAAGAGTACCATAGAAAGCATTTCTACAGTAAGATCAGGAACTCTACATTCAGGATTAGGTTTGAATCTTGCAAAAGGAAACAAAAGGGAGAGATACCTCTCAAAGAAAACTAAATTAAATAAAGTTACTACTAATTTTTGTGGGTACCAGACATTCAGAGTGTTAAATTAGGCAGACAGTGACAAAATTTCTTTGACATCTTGTAATTAAAGCCACTTTTGCATTACACACATCGAAATGGGTAATATTAAGAATGCAAAGACTTATAGAATTTAACAAAATCTGTGTTCCTGATTTTGCATCCTTAAAGTTCTCCTGATTCTTTTTTTTTCATAATGATATAGGATTGCTTTATTCCATCATATAATTTATTTCACAGACCAATACATTGAACTTCCTTCCACTGATGGAGATTTCAACTCTTCACTCATCTCTGTGCTCTTACATCTCCAAATTGGTTGAGAGTACTTTGATACTCATTGACCCATGCTCATCATGCTTTGGTCATGGAACTGAATCAGCTTTGAGTCAGTAAGTATATTCCAACATAACATGAATAATGCCAGCCTGGAGGAAAAATGATAAATTGGACTTTTTTACTCCATTAAATAGGTAAAATACACTAATCCAATAGAAATGTGATAGTGAAATTTAGTGGAAAATGAAACTCTATAGCCTAGATCCTCAAAACCACTTGATGCTACTCATCATTGAAATAATTTTGCAGGACTTTTTCACCTGAATAAGGGAAGAGATCTGTGTCTTTAACTTGCAGTTCCCAGATGAAGTATTTTACTATGGGGCTGTACAATGTCATGGGAGTTGATATTTGTAGCACTGTCTGTTGAAGTTGCATCATTTTGATTGGCAAAACATAGAAGAAAATAGTAAGTGTGAGCATGGCTGGTTAAGTGCACACATAGAAGGAAAAGCTATCAACTAGTCAATGCTCCTCTGAATACTTAATACATGAGATTTAAACATCCATTGAATTCAGATTATACTTACTTAAGCCATTAGCCAATATTTTCCTCAGTAAGAATGGCAGAATTTGACCCATTCTACAATTAATCCACCAAGTAAATAACATAGTTCTTTCAGTCACAAATCTCACACAAAAGGATTCCTCAAGCAAATGGAATGAAATTTACAGATGCAACACACATATAGATGTAACATTATCTCCATCAGGAAGTAAAAATCCTGAAATTTAACAAAAATTCAGTGATGCTCCCTGACTGGAAGTGCAATTTTTTTGCATGATAACTATATGGAGTGTGTTAACTCTGTGAACACCAGTGTCTCCTTTGCAGCTGCTGTTGCTATTCTAACCACATTATCAACCTCACACATGTTTACCTCAGGGATATTTAGCCAGCCATAATTGACTTTTGCACAAAAACAAAGCTGCAGGCAAGGTTTTATCCTTTTGGGCTTGCCTTTTTCACTAAAATAAATAAAGTAAAGGGTGCAGCAGAACTCCCTGAAGACTATGAATCTGCCAAATGAATGCTCTGGGACATCTGTAAGGAATGTGAATATATGTCACTCCAAACACTTGTACAAAAATGAGATTAGGTGTATTGAAACTAGATGGACTGGACAACACAAAAAGTTGAGCTTGCACTGAACCAAAAGCTTCATAAATTATGAAGAGCTAATACTACTAAAGGTATAGCATTAAGACACCTCATTGAAAATAAAGACAGGTTATTATTCACCATCAACATTTAAATATGTCAATAATTTTCTCATATATTTATGTAGCTGCAGACAACTGGAAATAATTTTTGCTCAGCTTTTTAAAAGATAGGTTACTCTTATTTTGTATTATTATACGTCATCACTAGACTAAAATGATTAAAAGGGGGTCACCTATTTTATTGTAATGTTCCTACAGCAGGCCCTGAGTACTTGCAAAGCTGAAATGTGTTTTCATATCTATGAAAAGATAACAGTCTTTACAGATTTTTAAATCATATGTGAAGTGGTATTACATTAAAAATACTAAATCAAGTCATGCATTATGAGTTGTCATTCACCAGACTGCTGTCATGTAGGAATGAAAAGGAAGAAGCTGCAATTTAGCTGAGTAACATGTAAGATGTTTCTGGTTGATTATA
>JAOEGS010019944.1:31023-45079 GCA_025447755.1 Corythornis vintsioides
AAAATATAAAATAAAATATAAAATAAAATATAAAATATAATATAAAATATAATATAAAATATAATATAAAATATAATATAAAATATAATATAATAATATAAATACTGCAGGTTCATAGGCTAGCAAGTCAGGGTCATTTTCAACTTAAGAGTCCTAAACACCATCAGAAAAGCTTGCTTGTTGTAGCATGCAGTGGTAAGGATTGTAATGAGAGTTCTTACTCAGCAGAGTAAGCCAGGAGCATCTAGAACATCCTCTAGAACAATCCACAAGGCTCCTTCAATACTCTTTTAGTCAGTCTGCTGCCATGCTGATCATTTTATTAATAACACTGAAACTGAGGAGAGTTAGTATTTCATTTGTTAAGGAAATATACTTTATAATGAGCAAATGTATGAGAAAGTTACACTTGCTTCCCTCTCCAAACCTTCCCCCATGACTTCTAACATTTATAATTTGATCTCACTGAGCCTATTTTTTATGTAGGTTGCAACATATCTAGTCCATTGGGAACTATTCTGTGTATAAATAAATAATCAATTCGATGCATGCTATAATAAATGTCTGTTAATGGCACCACAAATCTATTGATCTCAATCATCTACTTATCAACACGGATTTCCACGTCAACATGCACGCAAAAAATTGCAGTTTGTCTGGCCAAACAAGACAGAACACAAGGAGAAATTTCTAGTGAAAGACTGTCCCAGCATTTGCATAACTAAAAGCTTCACAAACTGGTAATTGTCTTTCTCTGCTTCTTTTTTTCCATGTCTGGCACACAGCATAATCAAGAGGTTATGCATCTGAATCCTGGTGTTCCCATAAGCTAGGCAGAGTTCATCTATCTGTTCACAGAATGGCTGCTGGCCTTCCCCCCCCTGTATTCTTTATTCCACTTCCAGCTGCCCTGCACAGTGATCAATAAGTTACCAGGCTGTGCTGCAATCAGTTTCCCAGCTCAATTCTGCACCTAAAAAAAAAAAGATATCTTTTTCTTATTCTTTTTAAATTTTTTATTACCCAGATCAATACCATCAGAGCTCTGTGTCTGTCTCGCCTCCACTCACCAGAGACAGGCAGTGTGGGGACCTGCTGCTGTCTCAGTAATGTTCATGTCAAGAGGGTGATGTTTTTCCTCCACACTAAGTTCATCTTAATGACCTCCTCTGAGCTGGGAGGGGTGGTCTTGCTTCCCTTTGCCACCACTTGCTGCCTCTCTGCTGCCACATCTCATGTGGAAAGTGACACCTTCCAATTTCAGCCCCATTTTTTTGGTGAATGCTCTGTTAATCTTTAGGAATGATCCTCCCAAAAAGGCTGTGGCTTCTATTTTAAGGAAGATTTCAGTCTAGGTGGGTGATTTGTATGACTGCAGTCAGTACTATTTCCAACCTGCCTTTGTTATCTAAGGTTTGGTAGAAGGTCAGGGAGTCTAAATCCTGGAGCAACTTGTCAGAAATCATCTGCCTGAAGAGTTTCAAACTATCCAGCCTGTTACAAAGCTGACTCTGCCTCACACTGGGTATGTTCTGGGTTTATAAAAGCCCTCAGATCAATAGCAGAATTTTCTGTTAATATTCTCTTCAGACCTTTCCCCCCCGTCTCCACACATTTGGAAAAGCTGCATTTTTTCACTATTCCAATATAAGATTCTACATAATAGATGACAAGTACTGAGAAATAGAATTCTTAGCATTTAACCTGATATGTCCAGTGTTCTTATTGCAGAAACTATAACTATAAAATCAGATTAAAAGAAGCCATGGGGGAAGAAAGAAAAAAAAAAAAAAAAAGAAAAAAAAAAGAATTTCCTCAACTGTTAAAGGCATGTCCTTTAATTACAATTAAAAAGGCAATGCTTTAATTACAAGCATTTAGAGGAGAAAAAAAAAGGAAAAAAAAATAAAAGAGTGAACTTAGAACATTTAAGCAGGAAGAAAAAAGTGGTTTAGTTGTTGTCTAAACAAACAGTAAACAAATCACCACAGAAAAATGTGTTCAAGTTGTGTTCAAGATTAATTCCAGTAACCTGAAAGCCAAATTCTGAAATGAGAGTTGAAATTTAGTTGGGAATGGAGTATCAATTTTCCTGGAAAAAAAAAAAAAAAAAAAAAAAAGATTTTCAATCTGCACCAAAGAAGAGATGGACTTAAAATATATACAAATTAAAAGGAACCTGTTTGAAACAATGATCCTGGATTTGTATAAACACCAGTTTCTTAAAAATAGGGTCAGATTTTTTCCCAACATCACCTTATTCAATTAATTGTAACTCCTTTCATATATAGTACATTTAAAAGAGATACAGTCAATCTAAGAAATTAATAAATATACTATCTTTTATGTTAATATACCAATAATGTACCAAATATATTCTATTTTTGCCTGCTGTATTTGTAGATTAAGTATAAGGCTATAAAAAATAAATAGCTCATATAATGCTCAGCTTTTTTTGTATAAACTTGATGAGATTTGAATTATATCTTAAGGAAACTCATTGGAAACCCTGTAACTTCCTAAAAATTCAGTTCAATGTCTAATAAAGAGGCAGAATACTATTTCACATTTAGAAGATTAAAACTACTGGACATCTGAATCTAATCCAATATTTACATGGTTAAAATGGATATCGGAGGGGAAATTAAATATATATATATATATATAATTTATGTACATATCTTTAGGTACCAAAGTTTGAAAAATGACCTAAAACTCTATGTAACAGGATGCAAACCCCCCAGTCAGCATGCATAAACCTTGGCTACCTCTGATAGATGACTGCAATAAAATAAAGGCACTAGGTCAGGAGAATATTTTTGCCCTGAACAGTCTGCTAACAAACTGAAAGCCCAGGTGGTAGTTTGAGGACCAGGAAGACAATTTTTTTCCCATGTCAAGTACAATTATGTAGTACTGGTATTCTCATACATGTTGATCTCAGACTAATAAGTAATTGATTTTGAGATGAAAAGGGGGGGAGTAAACTCCAGAGCAGCTTGAGATTGTTTACTGCGTGTCACACTGAGCATAGGTAAACACAATTCCAAAATTTACTCTTCAAAATTCATCTAAATTTTTTTTTTAATTATGTCTCAAGAAAAAAAATATATCTCATGAGCCACTAGACAGGATTTCCTCTGAGCTTTATGTAATGAAAAGCAGCCACTGCACCTAGGTTCACAGAAGTGGATGTTGCCATACAGGAGATATCCACATCTAATTATTCACCAGAAAATGGCCTTCCTGACATAAACAGGGAAAATTGTTTCATAAATCAATTTTGCACTAACCTTCTAAACAAAAATGCACCACACATTTGAGATGCAATTACTTTGCCTTGTACATCACAGGATAAGGTGACTTGATATTCAAGGGAAGGTGAGGTGAGAGCTGCTCTTTGTTCTCCTCTCTGAATACAACGATCTATTATCAGAGAAATTATAAACATTCACAATAAATCCATTGTCCTCGACCCTCATGCACAGGTTTGCCTGCAGCTCCTCTGGGTAGTATTTCTTCACACCAGGGCCAGTGACAAGCTCAGCACCATCCTACAGCAGCAGCTCTCACTGCTGCTTGACTTAGCCCCCTCCCACTCATTGCACCACATGAATAATTTAGGACCAACCCTTTCTGTTGTCTATATGGACATTGAATGGACATTTGCACCTGCTTTCCAGAAGCTTCTAGACTGATTAGTAAAGTCTGAAGTTCTGATTTTTTTTTTTTTATATTATTACTTTTATTATCTAATTATTATCTCTGGATAAGAAAATAAGCACAAGAACGAACCAGTGCTTGCTTCTAAAGAAAGATGAATGATGCAAGCACTATTATTTACACATTCTTAATACTAGTAAGTATTAATACTTAGATATTATAAAATAATTAAAAAATAAAAAATAAAATACAAAAATAAATAAAAAATAATAAAAAAACCTTAATCATTTTTCTGAAACTGCAGTAGGGGGTTTACAGGGAGGTAGATAAATGAAATGTTCTTAACTTGATTTCAGAGAAAAGACAAGAAGGAATGGGAAGTAGGAAGTCAAGCTAATGGCTTGACAGCAATCAGTGCTGGCATCTCCAGGGGGGTCTGGAATGCTTTTGCTTCTTCACATTCAGTTTAGACATATTTGTTTTCCAGGAATGTGCTCCAGCCACCACTGCAGCTTCTGCCCCTTTACCACATTGCTTCATAAGGACATTTGTTTGGCTTGGTCACTCCACATGACATGGATGGTTTGGCTCAGGTTATTCTAAACCTCATTTTCTCTCACAGTACCATAAGCAAGTCCTTTACTCCTTGTAAAGAGTCCACTGCCTTGGAAGGAGGATGCTTTTTACCAGCCTCTTGTAGCCAACAGAAAAGAAACAAGCTGTAAGGGTTTTCTAGATTAGACAGCTGTAAATCAATAAATAAAAGATTAGAGGGATATTCAAAATGAAGGTGTCAACATGGGACTGCAAAGACAAGTCACTGTGGGTGAAGGAAGCTGGTGGGTTTAGCAGAGATGATGCCATTTGCATAATACATCAGTTTATACTTTACTGAGGATAAATATAAACAGGGAAATAAAAGTCCGTGGCAAGCCTTGTGTTTGCTTTAACTCCAAGCTCATTAAATAGTAAATATCAAATTACTAATCGTTAGCTTAGGCACTGCTTGGGAGAGAGGGGTTGAATTTACAACACTTCTTGGCTTCATCCTGACAAACCTGACACCAGCACAGCAACAAAAAATTTCTACACTTCATTACTAAGCGTGGCTTAAAACCTTGAGGCCATGACTTTTTTAGTGCAGTGTTGTGATAAACTCACCACTGATTTTGAATACATAATTCTGCATCCAGCTACATTATTTGCAAGTTATAATATGAATCATTTTAATGCTGATGATAAATTAATAAATACCACTGCTGGCATGAAATAGGTGAATGACAAGGGTTGAAATATATGGATTGTGGCCACTTCATCATCCAGTGTCAAAGCAAAAAGCATTGCACCTTTCTCCATAACGTCATCCTATCCCACTTT
Organism: Corythornis vintsioides; assembly: GCA_025447755.1. Lineage (NCBI taxonomy): Eukaryota > Metazoa > Chordata > Aves > Coraciiformes > Alcedinidae > Corythornis > Corythornis vintsioides. Next base: position 36,064 of record JAOEGS010019944.1, read on the forward strand.
TGTCCTCAGATGTATGTCTGCTTTTTTTTTGGCATGTGATATGCATTCAATTAAGTAATAGCACTCCAGATGTGCTAAGTGCTCTGCTCTACTTTTACATCCCAGTACAACATGCCATGTATTAGCAAACCAGACAATGATCTGATTTACTAGATGTATTACTCTAAAAGTGAAAACACTGCTGATAAATTGTATTTTTTCTATCTGTCACTAAGTCTTCCACTGCTATTACCTGACTTTTTAAATGGTGGCAATTACACAGTGAAAACAACTTGAAAATTCACAGTATCCTGCAGAAGACAACACACTGTAATGCATATCCTTCATTCTCCACAGGATCCAGCAGACTGCAAATCTGCCAGGGCCAAGTCTGGAGGGAAACTGTACTTTTCAGCTGTCTCTGCTGTATATAATCCACATTATATGATGCAACAAGATATAAAATTGTCAGAAGAATCCAGAATTCTCTCTTTACTTAAAATATTATGTGCAAAGACAAGGAGACTGAAGTAGACTTTGCATGTTTTTGGAGCTGAAATCATATTGGCAACATGATGCACCATAAATCTGAAATCATCAGCTGTCATGGCTGAACTTATGAAGGTGCTGAACAGTAACTGTTTGTGCTAAAATAACACCACATTATATACTAAGTTAGTCCAGTTATTATTATTAGTTTTTTCTAGCCATAGTAAATGGAAATAAACAAATAAGCATACAGCATTGTAAACACTCACAAATTGAGACATTTAAAAATAAATATTTGAAAATAAAACCTTAATAATACTGACTTTATAGTAAATCAGTGACAAACGTTACCAATCCTGGACAGATCATGTTGTTCTACAACATTTCTTCAGAAAGCACCCTGACACTGCAACACCTCCAGATTTTGGCAATTGTTCATTGTGACAGTCCTCAGCTCTGCCTGTAATTCAGATTTTTCTCCTTTCCCAACCTCTGCCCACAATCCCTAGTTTAAGTGGTTTTTAAGCAGGATCATCTCTCACCCTCCTTAGAAACCTCTCTGACAAAAGTCAAGCCCACAGAAGTGTGACAGTTATCCTTTGGTACCAGAAGAAATGAACAGCAGAGTGGACAGGATAGAAATGCTGATTAAATAGCCATCTCTGCCTGTGCCTTTGGACCAGCTGGGGTGGGGGTTCCTGGACCTATACCAAGTCATGTTTTTAGGGGACAAGAGTTTCAATTAAAAGCAACATCAGTAAACACATCACTCCACGTTGGGAGTCATTTGCTCCCACTGCCAATTAAAAGTTGTGCAGAAATACCCCAGTTAATTTTTTCAGACCTGTACAGGGTATCTGGCACAGCAAAGGGGCATCACTGTAGGGCTCATTAGCTTAGCCACCAGCATCCTGGTTATGATGCTCCTTCCAGAAGTGCAGACAAGGATGGGGTGCAACCCCAGGTAGCCACCTCACTCCTCCATCTCCCAGGCTGGGTCAGCATTCCAATGTTATCACAGAGAAGAGACACCCAGTAGGAAATATTTCGTGCTCACATTGCCAGTTAGTGTCAGAAAAAAGAAATTAAACCTTGAAATAATGGGTAGCAGATGAATAAACAGATCATTAGAGGTAACCAACTTGTCAGCAGGGGATCAGACTAGGGGAGATATGTGTAAACCATGCACACATGTGCAAAGTGGTGTAACAGCGAGTTGGTTTTAGTGGAATTACCATATGTTGCTCTTCAAATAATAAGAGATGGGAGAAAATGACAAAACAAACAGGATTTTATTGAGTATGCTCTATAAAACTGTATTCTTATATATTGGCAACCATGCTCCAGTTCAGAGGCTTTTCTTTTTAACATGACTAAACAACAAACCTTCTCTTCTCTGTATTTATAGCTTGACAGATTAAAAACTTTTCATTTGAATGACTTCACATTTTTGGCCATTATTTGAGGGTTAGTGGTGCAGAGGCCAAAAGGTGACAATGTCCATTACAGGGTTATTATCTGCAGCTCATGCTGAGAAAGTGGCTCCAGAAATGAACACCTCAGAGCCACACCTCATACCTGTCCCCTGGTTAGCAGCTGCTCCCTTCCAGGGAAAGCTAATCTCATCCCATTAATACAGTAAATGATTTATAATACAACAGCAGTGCAAAGCCACAAACTGACAAATGCTGTTGGCACCAAGAGAAAATCTCTGCTTCTCTCTCTTTCCTTTTAAAAAATTAATGGTGAATTTGGTGCTTGTCAAAATTACTGGGATCACAGTCTTTTTACACCAAGGTCAGTCATCCTGGCTGCAGGGCTGGCAGAAACCAGGACTTCCCATACCCTTCCTGCTCTGTCTGATCAGGTGTGAGGAGTGGCCACAAGAGTTGTTTATCAGGCTGGTCCAGGACAAGTTTTTCTATTTACTGAACTCTTCTGTATTGTTGTAGATCAAAAAAATTACAAATGCTCTCATAATTTAAGGACTAACCTCTGCTTTCATGGAAAGCAATGATTATTTGGTTGTTGTAATAGAACCAAGGTTTAGTCTTTAGAAGGTAAGCCACAATCATTAACTGGTATTCATAGCAGAAAATTCAAAGGATGATGAGTAAGGCAAAGTGGGTGATTTCTCCCTTTGATTTAGTCTCTGGGAATGGGTTTGGAGCTATCACAGGAGTGAAGAAATCTGCTTAGTATTTGCAGATCCTCTTTGCTCCCTGTCTTCAGATGGGCTTGGAGTAGTAGCACCTCCCAGCCTTCCCTGGCAGAACCAGACAGATTAGCCAAGACTGATTACCTCCGTTTCTTAAGGTTATTTGACTTATTCTGACCAAGATGGGTTTGGAAACAATTACATCAGCAACTGGGCAGAAGAGCTGTGGGAGAGGTCACCCTTACTTCAGCAGAAGGATGGTTACAAGGAGCTGGAGACTGCCTGAAGGCACCAACATGGTAAAGGGTGTACACACACCAGGTGAATCTTGCTGAGGAGCCCAGTTTGAACTAATTAGCTCAGGGGCAATCAATCATGGGCTGATAACCACTTTTGGATGTTGTGGATCAGACTGATTCAGTCAACAGACCAGAGGTGACATTCTCAAATTGTCTGTATTTGATATCCAAAGTTCTGAGACAACTAATTCCTTTCTGTTAAAACTGCCTAAATGTGCAAAGACACACACACACACACACACACACACACACACAGATGTTTTCTCTCTGTTTCCTTTGTCTCACACCCTGAGCTGTAGTTGCAGATCTGAGACAGGGCTGTATATATATAAAATATATACTAATATATATATACTAATGTTATATAAATATATATATAATTATATATATATTACATTAGTAGGTTTAGTCTCTTAAGATGCAAGCACAGGGGCTCTTGTGTGTGTCTGCAAAGCAGAGTACTTGGCATAAAAAGATGATGTCCTGTTTGTGCAAGAGGAAATGGGCCATTCTTTACTTTCCTGTGGCATTAGAATTGCCAGCCTTAATTATCCATCACTTCCCGGGTTGTAAATGACTGCTTCTTTAGCTAAGATTCAGATCCACCAGCCTTAGCAGCTCCCTTTCACACTTTCAACAATGTAATTAGCCTAAATCACAAAGCAAAAGTGACACAAGCATAGGAGTGCACAAGTACCAATGGCTACAGTAGTTCTACATGGCCAGAAGTTTTAGATAAAGGCTCTTTTTAGAAGGATTCAAAATTCAGTCTCAAAAGTGAGCAGCAGCAAACAGTTCCCATAAAAAAGAGGGGGCCTGGGAGATGAACCCCTGAAAGTCTCAGCTGTGGCACTCTAGGTAACACATATGGAGCTTTAGCAGCAGGGAAAAATGAGGCCTCACCCCAGAAAATTTAAGAAAGTAATCTGCTCCCCAATAAATTTTAAATATGCACATGTCAGGAATCCAAGTTCAAACCTCAAGAGTGGCAAAGTCTTTGCTCTTTTTTTTCCAGCTTCAGCCAAAGTCAAGCAGAAAGCACTCAACCGTGGATCCCAGGTCTCTCCTCCTGCAGACATGAGCTGGAATGCCAAAAAACATTCCAACCAGGAAGGCAGGAAAATAGAGAATACCTTTCCAGTACACTAACAGGGCAAGCTCTGTCACCAGTTTAAACCCAAGGAAAATCAACCTGTAAAATGGCTGTGATTGTCTGTGCTAGAAGGCAACACAGCAATCAAGGAGGTTGCTCCCAGGTCAATATCATTTTATCTGTGTGAGCTTAAATTTACTTACCTTGAGTCTTCAAGTGACTCACATAAGCATGTGTCTATAGCTTTGAAGGGCAACAGGCTTAGCTCTCTATTAAAAGCAGCCAGCAGCTTTACATAGACCTGAACAGGAATAAGATAGCCCTAAGTTACTCCATCAGTCATCAAAACATTTGCAAAAGAGAAAAAATTACTCATTTTTTTTCAAATGAAGTTACTAAAACAGCAATAAAAATAGACAAAGAATTTCCAGCAGCTTTGTTAAATAGTATTTCTATATTTAAATGAGCATGCATCCATGGCTAGCAATATATTCAAAAGGTGACTCAGGAAGATCATGATGTAATTATGGAAATCTTTTTGCTCTAAATTAGGTTGCACAAAATCTGTGAAAGTTTTGAGAGATGGACAGACAGATGGCCAAATGGTTTTCCTTTCTGAATTATTTGCTTGCAGCCTCTCCCTCTGTTAGATGCTTTTATTCCTTCTTAGGGAATTAAAAAGTAAAAAAAATAGTTCTTAGACATGCAGCTTATTGCAAAGCTCTGGTGGGTAGCAGGGAAATACTTTAGATATCAGGTGAAATTAATTCAAGACTAGTGAAAATGGTCTTTGGTTCTGCTCTGCTAGCTTTTACTGAGAAATTCACTGCAGAGATGTGAATCATTTCCATCCACACCGTGGTTTGCTGCTTGCAGGCATTTTTCACAGATACCTCCTGCTTCTTTTGTCTCCTAGTGTCAGACACGGTGATTTACCACTGGTCACTGTGGCATTAAGGGTTTGCAACCAGTGAGAACAAGTGTTAAGAGAAAAGGAGTCTGCTGCAAAATAAATAAATAAAGTCGTGGCAGACACCTTGTAATAAGGAATAACAATTAGGTAATAAAGTCAGGGGAAAAATGGGAAAGCACAGTTTCTGCTCACTTGGCTTAGAGCAAAAACCCCATTTTTTACTTCAGATCCACTAAAATCTCTGCTTAAAGTAAACTGAAAATGCAATTACATTCGGGCAACTGGGCTCTTTGTCTTTTTAGAAAGAAATCTCCTTCCCAGACAGAACAAACAATGACATAGAAAAGGCATAAAAAAATCAGATATTTTTATGAACCTATTAATAATCAGACCTAATTGTACAAAAAAACGATTGTTCAGGGAAGAAGACCAACATCAACATGATAAAGTGCTGTTTTTAGAAAGTATATGAAACTTCAGCTCACTTCTCCTAGGTACCCCCTTAAAAAGAAACAACAAAAAAAAAAAGTTTTGAACTGTGATTTCATTGCAAATATCTAAATCACCTTTTTTTTTTGAGGGATTTGAAAAACCTAGGAGTGGCTCCTGCATTCTTATTTTGTTTCCTTCCTTTGGGGACTGTAGCTAGTCTCCATGTTTATGATAAAAAGAATTTTGTCATCATTTATGTATAATAGTGCAGAGATCACCTGGATTAAATTACATTTTAATGTTAATAGTATGCCCCACTAACTGTTAAAGCCAGTTCCCACTCTATAGACACTACAGTACAGAAGAGAATTAAATCACATTTCAAGATCTCCCCCTTGTTGTTTTTTTTTTTTCATATACATTCTGTACATATGTAAAAACAGAGGAATTTCTGAAGTCTTTTAGACTCTCCAAAAACAGTTCAGTCAAATACAGACTGCACAAGGACCTCAACAGAGCACTCTGTAACAGCTTACCAAAAAAAAACCCACCTGAAAACCCAAGGTAGGCAATTATTTCTGAAACTTTTTTTTTATATTTATTCTGTTTGACAATAAAACTAAAATTACAGATTATACTGGGTTCCATTCCAACAAATAGCATCATATTGTGGAACTTTCTGATAGTGTTGAAAACATTTTCTGATGTTTCAAGGCAGCATTAGATAAAAAGGGCCAGTGCCTCTGTGTCATTAGTAAGATGGTTGTTATTTTCAGGGTAATCTGTTGTGCTTGTTGTGATGGTTTTAAAGTGTATTTCCTGAAAGATATTCTCCATACTATCATTCAAGAAACTATTCCAAGTGAAGAAATTTTGGATATAACAGCATTTTTCCCCATGCTTTTCTCTCGTGGTTTGGGTCCTTTTAATAAGCATGAATGACTCAAGGGTTTAGTTTATTCTGTCCCTAAACTAGTTGCAAATATAAAATCCAATCCTTTTTATTATATAATTCCAAAGGATCTCTGCAAAGAGAGATTGCATTGAAATACACTAACTTTTGTTGTTGTCAGATCAACCCTCAACACACTCTGGGCAATGGCACGACTTGAGACAGCATCAGTCAGAACTAATTTCCAAAGACATTTTTGAGCAGCCCTTGTTTCAGAGAACAAGTGAGCTCTTCCTTGGTTTCTGGGTTGGTTTTTTTTAACAGCACAGACTGGAGCTGCTGTGTAGCAGATGCTCTCTGACCATGTAACAGTAGTAGGCATGTCTGTTTTACTAGAACAGCCATGGCCAGAGGCTCCTGCACACCACAGCCAAGCCCTCCCCCAGGTCTGCAGCATCCCTCCCAGGAGAAGGCTCTGCTCTTCCTCCCAATATCTCCTCACTTTTATTCCTGTGGACTACAGGAACTACTGCTGAAGGCTACCTCTCCAGGCTCTGCTGTGGAGACAGTTTTGAGCCTTTTGTTCATCTATGGAGTATATTGTTCCTATTTTAGGTAATTTTCAAATTATTTCCTAACAGCAGGAAAAGCAGAAGATGGAGACTGCCACACAGGGCACGTGTATATCCACTTTCAGTCCCCAGGACCCCCTTTGCAAATGAGATCTTGTACTTCACAGAGCTTTGTTTTCCCAGTAGTAAACTATTTAAATGAATAACCACATTTAAGCTACTCCTGGGGAAGAGTCAATTTAAGAAAAACCATCCAGGAATTGATGGAAAATGAGATGCTGCCTCTCCAAAGACTCTGGTCCTCACCATCATGATGACAGGCTTGGGACTGGCTTCTAACAGAGAAGACCAGTAAGATGGGAATTATTATATCTTAAAATTAAGTCATGGTTTCCATCATAGCTGTAGGTCTTGTCTGTTCACCTCAGCTTCTTCTCAATAAGTGCATACAGGCACAATGTGCACAAGAAATGAGAATACTATGGACTGCAGTGGTGAGTTGCCTCAAATTAGCCCAATGGATTAACTTTCTGTTTGGCTGTTCTAATTAAAAAGTCAGACAGAATGAATATGTTTGTTTTTTGACAGATTCAGTAGTCACTACCACTGCACGTTTGAGGGATATCAAGGTCACTTTGAGGAATATCAAAGTCACTGAAGTGTATTAATTGCAACAGGTTGAATCAGAAGTTATCTCTGGAATTACTCCTTTTCATTTTCTTTCTTGAACTAGTTGGCCTTGATGCCTTCACTTCAATAACTTGAGTAGTATTTTATTAGTATTTTTAATTTATGCCACTATTCTGCTAACACCCATCCATAAATGATCAGGGCTAATTTCCATCTGTGGACATTTGAGAAGGACTCATTTATTCTTTACTGTTTGCTCTTCCAAGAGTAAAGGTACTTCCCACAAAGGTTTGCTAATGCTGAAAGCTTGCCAGCCTTATTACACTTTCCAACAGCATTTATGTGGAGAAGAATTGTGCAGAGTGAATGAGTGCATGCCAAACTGGGTACAGTTCTATGCAGGAAGTCCACTGAGATTAAGAAAAAAAAAATAGGTCAAATATAAGTAACTCAAAGAGTCCTTAATTTCTGCACTTTTAAGGTTTTGATTACAACTCCCTTATCTACCAAACTGAAACCCCACACCTTCAAAAAGTAGAGCTCCTACTTGGCACAGGTATAACATTTTTCCTTTCCTGAGACTTGCTGGCCCTAGTGGCAGGAGAAATATTTATATTCCCACTTATAATATCACCAATGTAGAGATCAAATCTTAACTAGTAACATAAAGAGCTTTACAGAAATCAAAGCCTCCTTCTTTTAGAACCTGTAATTTTTAAGTTTGGAAAATCTATTTTCTGCTTGATTGTGGTAGGAATTTGGGAATGTTTCTGTATCACTGCACATTATTTGAAAATCAAAAGAACATCTTTTCATCAAGAGCAGAGAGCTTGCCTACTGGTATACCATGATAATTAGCTAAGGATTCACCAGTTTGAGCAAAGTCAAGAGCCATCCTTGGAATTTAAGAACCTTTTTGATGTTGCCATTTGACTGACCTTTCTTATCTTCTTAATGTCATGTGAGCCAGTGAACTGAAGAGTAAAGTTCAGCTAAATCCAAAACTGTGCTAAGAGCACTATACCCACCCTTCCTTCTGCTGGATTTTCTTCCTGTCGGGCATGACAAATTACCAGAGCACTCTGAAGTTTACTGATGCAAAGCAGGCACTTGGATTCTCTTCCAGTTTCAAATGAACAGTGTTCTTCCTGGATGTTGATAACAAGTTTATGAAATGATGAAATTATTACCTCCTAGTTCCTGTGAAATAAAGGTGAAGCCAATTCAGTGACACACTTCAGTTCTCTATGCTAAAGAGACTCAGACTCTCCTGCCAATCACTGAGAAGAAAGCTTATTTCAAGACCTCTCATGTCACATGTATTATATTCACAGCTTATTCTTTGTCAGATATGGTAATTGCAGGCACAGCAGTGCAGACAGGTACAGACATACAGACTAGAAGCAACCACTGACTGGTACTGGGAAAGTACCCTGTGGAAAACCAAAATGGATTTGACTATGAAATTAAACACCCTATTACAGTTACCTGCTACTGTGGGCCTACAAATAACTCTGAAGATAACTCTGGCCCAAAGCTGGATTTCTTTTAAATATATA
>JAOEGS010019944.1:48528-80243 GCA_025447755.1 Corythornis vintsioides
CCTGAAACTCTCTCATTTCACCTTGTGCCCGTTGCCTCTTGCTCTCCCGCTCTGCTGTGAGGGGCCTGACTCCCTCTGAGGCACCATCTGAAACTTACTGAAATAATAAGAAAGGTTTCCCAAGGTCTCACTGAGCAATGGGCAAGTTGCTCAGTCTGCCACGAGCAGTGTCCAGAGAAGTGCTCAGTGTAGCCCTCAGGTGGGAAACTAGTTAAATTAGAATTTGTCTCCTTTTCTAGAGATGTTGTGACCATGTGCAAAATGTGTGTCCTCCCTTTAGCTGCTCCTTCATTTGGGCTGTAGCCTCTGGGGAGTGGGATGGAAACATATTTCAAGTTGAATGTCTGACTTTATAGAGGAATAAATTATTCAAATTAATTAAGCTTTGTATTTTGTTGTTTTCCCCCCTCAGTGAATTAACCAGGAGCAGCTTACAATTTTTATGTTTTCATATAAATCACCAATGTATTTATTATTCATTGAGTAATTTCTGTAAATCAGACATGGGCCTGTATAGTCTGATCCTGAGCAAGTTGAAAAAAATGTTTTACATTCAAATTGTGCATTTTTATTACTTATCATTGGCTGCAAATGCCAGGTTCTTTTTTTTTCTTTTTTTTTTTTTTTCTGTTGCTTGAATGGTCAAACATAATAGGATCATTTTATATTTGAAAGAGATAAAAACCTCATTTTCAACAAATACCTACATAGATTTCACTGTAGAAGGATGCTTGGGAGAATAAAGCTGTTTATTAGCTTTATTTGTTCTTATTTATGAACTGGAATGACTTTATCTGAGTACTTTGGAGCAGGTTGTCTACCTACTTCTAGTCAAGCTTCAAACAGATCCTGGTCACTCTTTTTTTGTTGCACACTACATCAAAGTAGACTTTAGAGACCTGCACTTTTCATTGGCTTCCCAGCTCATCAATTAAGCATTTCACCCAATCTTTTACATCATATATCCTTGCTCATTATCTAACTAGGTGCATTAACCAGCATTTCTTAACATGAAATAAAAGCATGTTATTCTGACACTGGTTACTGTCTCCTAGCAACAGAACTTTCTCCTAATAAGACACTTGTTATTTTCAGGGGTCTGTCATTAATACTTTAAATAGCCTTAATTTTCTGCATAGGTTCCTTAACTTAATCAATCCTTTTATTTGTAAGTTTTATGACCTACTAGTATGTTTTCTTATTACCATCATAACACAATAACCATATAATACAATATTATAATAATATAATAATGGATGAGAATCAGCAGAGAAATAATTGTCATTCAGGCAATGGAAGCTTTTTCCACCGACAACAACGGGACCAAGGTTTCACTCAAAATATCTGTTAATCACATGGGCAAAGTAAGATTTATCATGTCTTTAATTTCTCACTTTTTAAGACTTTGGGATTAGTTGTTGAGGAGGATACTCCATTTAGGGAAAAGTGTTACTTAGCAACCATAATCAGTTTTAAAACAAAGCTTTAGCCTGTGCTTTTTTTTTTTCCAGTAAGGAAAAAGATTTTTTTTAAGGATTTTTTTTTTTTTAAGGATTCCTGTCCTTAAGTGTTTCTAACTAAATTAATAGCTAGAGCAAACATCTAGACTGAACATCAGTGGAAGGCTGTAAGCAAGCTGCTTGGCAAAGCAGCATCCTTACCAAGTTTGGCCCTTACCTTGCTTTTGCATTCATAGCAAAATTGGGGGTTTTTTGATAATATAATTTTTTTTCAAGGAAAGCTTTCCTCCAGACAGTAGCTGCTGACTGATAAAGAGCAGCCGTGTCTGTGGATATGGGAAAAGCAATGCTTTTATAAACACATGGGAAAAAATAAATACCTGGTGTGTTGCATTCTCTGCAAGAAAAGTGCAGAAGATAGTAAGAAAAATCAGAAAACATGGAGTAGTTCACCCTAAATCAAGTATCAGCTCAGAACAGCTTTCTTATTGTGCCCAGCTAAGACTGAAGCATGGGCTTACAGAGCTGCCAATTAATCTGAAACTAAACTGGCCCCAGTTGTGTGCAAAAAAAAATAATCCTGAAAGATTTTGGTGCTCCTCATCATGGCCCATAACACGCTGAGCTACCCGAAGGTTGCAAGAAAAGGACAAGGGACCAACATATGGGCTAAACAGACTGCTCATGTCTTTCCCTAAGCAAGGAACAGCTTCACCTTACACTGACCTTGCAATTACAGGCTACTGGGAGCAGTTATGCACTTGAAAACAGCACAACAAAGGGCAGAGATGCTAAAAGACTTGGAAATACTGAGCACAAAGCCCTCAGTAGACACCTTCTGTATCCTGCCCATGTTGCCCAAGATAATCCTTCTCTGCTCAGGACATTTGCTGGCTGAATCTTAACATGCAACGTGAAGGCAGAAAAAAAACCCTTTATACTGTCACTTCCTAAAGAGATTAAACAATGATAAAAGCTCCTCCAGGGATGTGCTTTTAGCAATTTGAGGCCAAAGTTCTGAAAAAAATCCTCCAAAAAATAATAGATTTAAATAACTGCAAAGTAAACCAAGTGGATTAATGTGCCAGTGGATTCCTGCAGCAGCAAGAGCAGCATCTGAATAGTTTTTCCAGAGCAGGTATTAAGTAGCTAGGGAAAAATCACAATGCCACCTCAAATAACTCATGTCTATATGACTCAGTTCAGGTATGTTAATAAAATCCACCTTCAGAGCCTTCACTCATTAAAGTTTAGGATATACTAGAGTCTATATAATATATCATAACCTAACAAATTTTACTGTAATTATTCTCTACCTAGTGTCATTTGCACAGGGCAAAAAAAAAAAAAAGTAAATTCTTGACAAACTATTAAATCTTGGAAATCTATTTACAACTGTGAAGTTGTTTTGGCTTTCTTAACTACCTTTGTGCACAGAAGTTTAAGGGTAAGAATGTCTTGATTTCACTCTTGCACCACAAAGAGCAGCTGATGTATGATTTCTTTTCAAAATACATCATTAGCATACATGTATTTGATAAACATACATGAAAGATAAACATAGTGTTTGCAACTATGTTAAAATCCAGATTTACGTTGTAATTCAGTGGTGGCATGAAATACCTCTCTGCCAGAAGATGCTAAACCCATGGCTGGGTTTTAGGTGCAGGGAAGGAAATTTTGATTTCATTTTTAAAGGCACAATACGTGCTAGACAGTGCTCATGTGGAGACTACTGATTTTAAAACTGCTGTTCAGTTTCCACCTCCATCAGATCAGGTCAACAACCTTGGAGAATTTACCTCAGAGAGCCAGGAAAGAGGTCACCCCATGGGGGAAAGAAAGCCCTTAAGAAAGATTGCTACACAACTGCACCACTGTGCCTGAGCACGCTGCTGCTAACAAGAGGCAAGGGTGTGCTTACAGCTAAAAAAAGAAGAGGATAAAATTCTAACACTGACACAGAACCCTGATTTAACTTCCATGAGTTCCCAACTTTAAAAACACCAAGTCTTGGAGCTTTTACATCCTCAAATTAAAATTACATCAATGAATTACAGCTTCAACTCTGAGGTGTCGCAGCCAAGGATGAGGAAGGAGCCCCCAGGAGGCCACCTCACCCTTACTTGTTCATTCAGAACATGAACACTAAATCTCATTGATCTTCTGATCACTACAAATTATTGGTAAGCTCTGCATTAAACCAGACTGCTCTAAATTGGAGTTGACAGCATTAGCACTGAAAGAAATGCATGAGCTCTGTATTTGCCAGTGTGACCTCCTGGACTGGTGGTGTAGCACTGCAAGGACTGAGATTCCTAATCCAACATTCTCACACAAATTATTTCAATTGCACAGAATTAACTTTGCTTAAGAACATTTCTTCACACTAGATGTGCTGTCACTAATAAAAAAGTAAAAAAAAAATAAATTTATTTAAAAATAAATGTTACTTTTGATGCAACCCAAGATTCCTCTGGCCTTCTGCACATTGTTGGCTCATGTTTAGCTTTTCCACCAGGACCCAAAACCTCTTCTCCACAGGGTGCTCTCTCAATCACATCCCCCAGACTGTATTTATATTGAGGATTGCCCCAGTCTAGGTGCAGGACCTTGCACTTGGCCTTGTTGAATCTCAGGAGGTTCACATGGGCTCAAGCTTGTGCAGGTCCATCTGAATGGCATCCTGTCCCTCTGATGTGTCAACTGCACCCCTCAGCTTGGTGTCATCTGAAAACCTGCTGAGGCTGCACTTGATCCCATAGTCTATGTCATTAAAGATGATAGTAAACAGCAGCAGCCCTGGGTTGGAGCTCAAAGAACACTGCTTGTCACCTATCTCCATCTGGGTAGTGCCACTGACCACCATCCTCTGGCTGCAGCCATCCTACCAGTCCACCCATCTCTACAATGGAGAGGAGGATGTTGTGGGGGACCAAGGCCTTACAGAAATCCAGAGAGATGACATCCACAGCTCTTTCTTTGTCCCCTGTTATAGTCACTCCATCAGAGAAGGCCACTAGCTCAGGCAGGGCTTGCCCCTGGTGAAGCCACACTGAGTTCAGCTGCAAAGGTCTGAAATTTTTGACCATTATTTTCTATTTCAAACCTCCAATAGAAATGCAGCATACTTACATACAAACACATCCCCACCATTAGTGACATGTGTATGTTATGTTATCTTACCATCAAAACAGTTCACTTGAGTTTGAAAAGCCAGAAAAAAATTCTTTTGACAAGTAGCCCTCAAGAGATATTTACAGATGAAATGAAGAATATTGCCTTTGGCTTGTAATCAAGGGACAGAGACAAAAAACACCTTGAGAATCTGAAATATTTGCACCACAGTCCCTAGATATTTTAAGCACCTGAGCTAAAAAAAAAACCCCACTTTGCCTAAAGCTTCAGACCAATCTTGTTCTGGACACACCTCCCTCCCTTCCTGAAGTATACCCAGAGCAGAGCCTACCAGTCATCCAAGTGATACCCAGTGGCACATGCACAAAAATTATTCAGCTTTTTGGGCCACAAACAGAGCAGGCAGAAAATAGGGCATGACTGTTCAGCCAGAGGGTAAGAGGCAAGGTCCTATCATCCAGCTTTTTCTGCTTGGGGTTAGATTAAAAACCCATCTGGTTTAATACCTATTTCCTTCTAGGACCAGCAGACCATAATTAGAGGAAAATATAAGAAATGAGATGAGAATAAAGTGATCCTTCCTGGACATGCAGTGTTGATTGCCCCACGTTAGAAGGGAAAGGGCTTTCCAAGTCAAAGGTTGCAACTGTGGCAACCTATAACAACCAAAGCACTCTTCATGAATTCTTCATGAATGCCATTATTCTGCCTCTCAGATCACACTATGGAACCAAGTTCCACAATTCCATCTGTGCACAGTAACATGGGGGTTTTTTAAACCTGGCTGTCTCTCAGTTCTTCATGTGTGAGTAGTGGAGAAGAACCAATTCCACCCTTCTGTGTTTTTCTGTAGGACCCTCTCAAGTGGGGAAGCAGCTCCATAACTTCTGATCATCTTTGTTATCCTTCTCTAGTTTGTATAACATTTCATTTGATGTAGGGACACCAAAGGTATGTGCAGCATTCTAGATGTGATGCACCACAGATTTATGAGGTTGAATAATAAGGATTTTTGCTTTGCTTTTCACTCCTAGGCTAGTAATTCCTAACGTTTGATTTGTCTTTTTAACCTTTTCTGAGCAGTAAGCTGGTCTTCTCAGGAAGAGAGGGGGGAAGTCTTTACTGTGCTTTCTTTTACATACACCCTTTACATTAAGAAAGCAGTACTAGGTTAAAAAAAAAAAAAAAAAAAAAAAGAAAAAGGGAAATTATGTATTTCATCCCCAAGTTCAGAATCTCACTACTCAAATGTTTAGCCCCCACAGACAGGGAATAAAATAATTCTGATAATTTCTGTTTGTCAAAGTAAGGAACACGTGATGGCCAGATATTTTCTGATGGAGTACTTCTCTGTAGCAAAATAAGAATTCAACACAATTTCCTGAGGGGAAAAAAATCAAGGGGGAAATGACCCAGTTTCCTATTTCTTCTGTAGCATTTCTACAGCCCATCCAGCAACAGACCTAAGGGCAAGGTACAGGTTATACCAGGCTTCCAGTGACAACAGTCCAAAAAGCTGCAGAAAATAACCTGTTTAAATTCTTCCCAACCTGATTTAAAAATAACAATTAAAAAAACATTAAAGAAGTCCTTACCATTGAAACTTTGCACATCAATCTTGGGTTACAAGCAGAAGGCATCAGAAACAGCAAGATAACATCAGGCAGCTTGACTGGTGCCTTTGCAGTGCTGTGGGGGAAAGAGAAGCCCAGCCCAGACTTGCACCTCCAGTCAAGAAGCCATTCAGAGCACAACTTCATTGAGGTGGCACATTTCTGGATGCCACAGATCTACTCTCCCCTTACATGTCAGTAGATGGCACTCTCTATATTTACTATCTCCATATTTTGCACACTTGTCAAATAAATGCTTCTTCTTGTGGAACTGTAGTAGTAGATCCCAAATTAAACAGCTTCCCTTAATAGGGAGCTCTGTGCTTTACCTACTCTGTAGTGCAGATTCAGATTTCCCTGGGCACACAACCTGCTCAAGTATGTTGATCAGGCCAGGGAACCCATGGGAGCATGAAGTCCACGTTCAAAGTGGAGCAGTTCAGATAGAATCTGATCTCCCACCCACAGTGCATTAAACCTCCAAACTGGCCCTTTCTGCAAAAGTCAAAAGGTGCTTTTTGGTGTGATACCAAAAAGAGGTCCATGTTAAAACAGAGCCCTCTTCATTCACTCACTCAGTTCACTATCCATTGAGTCATTTTGACTTCATTTTGTTGCTTGTCCTTCATCCTTGTACAGGCAGCAGCCATGGGAAGGCAGGCTGAACACCTTTGCTGTGCATATAACACATGTGAAGTTGCTTTCATTTAAAATTCATGAAGTTTTGTTTGCAAGATGAAGGCTAACCAGCTTGGTGGAAAAGCTGACAGCTCTCCAAGACACACTGCAGCCCAAAAATAGTGGAGGGGAGTAAGTGCATGTCAGGCTGACTGCCTGACAGAGCATTTGAGGAAGGCAGGCTGCTATGAACTCCTCACACAACACCACCCTGCTGCACAGACCACTGTTTTTACAACACACTCAGGACTGCAAGTTTCACACCTTGGAAAGAGTCTCACACAGGGGCTTTTTTTTTTTTTGCCATCAAAACCTGCTTCATACAGTAAGCTAAGAGTTAGGAATACTGAGCAAGTCTAAAGCCTTGTTTATCCTCACAGATCAGATGAGATTGGAAACAAAGATCAGAAGTAAATACAAGCTTCTTTTTTCTCATGCACTTACAGTAAGCATCAGACTATCAGGCCTGTGATATTAACATATAACACTAGTATAGTCCTTTCCTTTCTTTGAAAAGGTTTCTAAACTATAGTAATACACTAAATTTGATAAATACAATTACTACCAACATTTAATTGATTCTTGATTACAATCAATTATATTTCTGTAACAATCAGGCATCCTACAATTAAAAATAATTGATTCATTAACACACCCCTACTAGACAATTACACAAATGCATTATTTATGTAATTAGATACATTTGCAGCTCATTATTCCACTTCTTATTCTATTGTAAAGCTACAGAAGTAGCAGTGCCTTTTCAGTCTTCCTTTGCCTTCTATTGACATAGAGTCACAGAATAGAGGTTGGAAGGGACCTCTGGACATCATTGAGTCCAACCTCCCTGCCAGAGCAGGATCACTCAGGGCAGGCCACACAGGAACAGAATCACAGAGTGTCAGGGGTTGGAAGGGAGCTAGAAGATCATCTAGTCCAACCCCCCTGCCAGAGCAAGAGCACCTAGACCAAGTCACCCAGGGACAGTTACAAGACCCTCTCTCAGTCTTCTCCAGAGTAAACAGCCCGAAGGCCTTCATAAAAGAGATGTTCCAGCCCCTTAATCATTCTCACAGCTCTCCATTGGACTCTCTCTAGAATTTTGCTGCCTCTCTTGAATAGTGGAGCCCAAAACTGGACACAATAGTCCAGATGTGGTCTCACTAGAGCAGAAGTTATATTGGCTTTATGTTTATATGTGGCCAGTTTGATTGATTGGTCTCTTTTCACAAGATAAAAAGTTGTATTTTCTTATGCTTATTTAAGACTATAAAGCAAAGGAAGAAGTATTTACCTGATTGCAACCTTCTTTAAATCTGGTGTTTAGACTGAGTAAGATTTCCTAAACCTCACTGAGGTTCAGAGTTACACAGTTCCAAAACCACTAAAAAAAATACTGGTCTACCCTCCAATCCAATATTATTTCTCATTTTGTCTGGGCCTCACTTGAAAGTTCATCTGCAAAGAAGCATGGCTGCCTTCAAAGTCATTATGTCTTAAAAATCAGTTCTTCCAAGTGTGTTTATTTAATCCAAATCATTAACAATGCTGACAGCTGCTGAGCTGCTTCACTGAGCTGCCACAACAGACCATAAAGCACCACAGCAAAATGGACACTTCTGTGTATGACATCTGCCACTCTGCTGCTAACTGCTGCTTCACCACAAACATTTTCCTGAATAATTTAGTTGGCTAGGTGTGTGCAACAGAGTTGGGTTGGTTGGTTGTTTTTTTTAATGCATTACAACATCTGGGCTTTTGTGCTGCAAGGTTCTGCCTGATGTCATGAAGTCCAAGATTTGAACCTGCCATTTTTGGCTATGACATGAGAAAGATTCCTGTGGAGAGATGACATGCCTCATCTACTCAGGAAAGTACACCTTCTGGAGCATAAGGTGAAAAGGTTTACTAAAAATATTAACATTGTAAGCTTTAATAGAAATAAAAACTCTTAGGAAAGCTTCATCTCTACAGGGCTGTTCTTGAATCTGAAGTATCTGCAACTCAGTAGGAAGCACTGGTTATATGAAAGCAATTTATAATGTGCAGCAGCAGAATAGGGTGGCCTTAATATCAAGGAAAAAGAAATAAATCATCACAGTAGACACCTTTGAAAAATTTAATCCTGAGAAATGTAGAATCCTCTGGACTCTCAGGAGAGTCTGTAAGGCTGCCTGAGAATCAGCAGTTCTCAAAAGCAGGTTGAAAAGCAGAAATTTTCCAGCTATCAAAAAAATCTGAAGTCTGGGTTTGGAAACAACTAAAGCCCAAGTGACAAAGTCTCCTTGGAACAGATTTGCCACAATGGCAAGATAAATTCTAGAATGCCACTGAGATACTTGCAAGTACAACCTGCAAACCATGAGACTGCACAGCAAGAGACAACCTTCTCTTTCACCTGGAAATGACAAGGAACTGATAGAATGTGTGCTCTCAGCTTTGTAGGAAGTATGGTATTTGTATCCTCAAAATTAGTTGAGTATCTGAAACTAGAGTGTTGCATTTTAAACACTGCAATAAAAAAGTTTGAAGGAATATTTTGAAAGTGTAGGTTCTCACTGCAATCTGTCTTGTCCAATGAACATGAAATACTGCTTTTGGCTTTTTACAAATAGCTGTCATTAGTTTCCAAGAGAATCACTTGGCTTGGAAATAGAAATTAACCAGAGAAAACTTACAGCTCTGCTTTGCATTTTTATCCATTTTGCAGAAATCCTGAAATCTAAAATGAAGTGAAAACCAGAATCAAAAGCATTTTGTTTTCCTATGACAGTAAAATTTATTTGGCTAGCAATGCCTTTGGAGGGCGTCCCTTAAACACTAAATGCCACCACAAAGGAGCACTTGACAGACTACTGGAATTGTATCCTCTGGAGTCTGCAGGCAGCTGAGAGGGTAATTCCAAAATGGGAACTTAGCAAAAGCTGATTTACTATCAGAGGATGGAAAAAAAAAAAAAACATCAAGAAAGAATGAAGATGAGGATTTCTGACTTCTACATCCACCCCCAACAACTTTTCTGGCTCGTTTTGGAGACATTCAACACTCTGCTGGACCTTAACCTTACCTAACTTCAAGTTGGTCCTTGTATAGGCATTACACTAAGAATCTTCTCACCTTTTTAAATTCAGCAATTATACAGGCAGCAGAAATCTCAAATGCACCATCAGTCTATGTTATTAATTTCAGTTTACCTCAGCAGAATTACAGCATGGATATATTTGGTGCATTATGTTTATCAACTGTATCACCACTGTTTTATCTTAACAGTTTAATGGAAAATTTAATTACAGCGTCTTAGAAAGGACTCAGAAAATATTCCTAAACAATTTATAGGGAGGGTGAAGCTCCAGGAAAAGAAAACTAAAATTAGGCTTGTTTCTCAATTTATTCAGTGCTTTTGAAAAGACAAAAAAGGCAGAGCAGATCTGTACCAATGTCTGCATATACCAGCATAAGCAAAGACCCTCTTACTTTGGTGTAGCTACAACCTCTGCTTTACTACAGTCTTGCTACACTGGTTACTGCCACCCAGGGACAGAAACAGCACCAGTTTCTGGAGTACTCCAGGCTGTCTGATGTTAATGGGACAGTTTACCCTCCTTAGCCCTTCCCCTCCCCATAAATCCATGCCTGTTTCAGTGAACACAACCACTACTTCACTTGCCTTGATGAAAACTGTTCAACAGTCAGCACGAAGCAATTCCAGGTTTTCACTGGCACACATCACAGTAGAATTTGCTCCAATGTTTTATTTCCAAGGAGACCAACAGAGCTGAAGCTCTGCATTCATACATTTTCAAGGCTCTTGCTAGAGATGGGGCTGTCAGCAGCTGTACAGTGCTGCAAGTTGGCAGAAGTTCTTGTTATACTGCCATGGGCTAAATTCAAAAGCCTAGTTTAACACTGATGGCAAACTAGGATTAGCACTGTTCCTACACTAAAGAAAATAGTCCATCAAATTCATCATTTTCACAGCTACATAAAAATTTACCATGAAAAGGTTCAGATTTGCTGACTTCTGTTCACTCCTGCTAATTTCTTTATTTGGATTTCAAATAAACTGCTGTCTTTTTATGAAAGGAAAAAAACAGCCAGAAAACCAAATATGTGTACATGGGACATAAAAAAAAGTAGTATTTTCTAATTCATCTACACATTAGTGGAAATACCAACTGAAATACCCACACTGTCATTCCAGGTTGACAACTAAGGTTCATCTAACTCTCTCTTTTTTTCTCATTTGTTTTAAAACCTTCCTACCTTCCAGAAACGTGTCCCTGCTGATCATGCTCTTGGGGAAGGTGCAATCTCTCCCTCCAGAGATTTCCATACAACTCCAAATCCAGGCAGCCATGAGAAATTAAACACAGCAAAGTATCTATACAGTCAACTGCAAAAAAAGTAAAGCAGATTATCAGCCTTTACAACTGGAAAGACTACATTAGCCAGCTATTTAGAGAGACTGTAGAGATGATTAAGAGAAAGCCAGAGGGCTTAATGACTTTTTGCATTAGTCTTCATGAAGGAGATCTATTGGTGTCAAGCAGAATTAGTAGCAACAACAGTCAGAGCTCAACTGAGAGCAGATTATTAATTACATTTTTCACATTTAGTTGGCCTGACAAATACCAGCTAAGATGTATAAAAACAACAGTTGAACTGACATGAGAAATGTGGTAGCAGCCCTGTGATGTCTCGTGGAAGGAGGGTACAAGGACAAAGCACACTGCTTGTGCTTAGAGAGGCTGAGGAACTAGACAACTCAAGCTGGACTTCAGATCTGAGAACATTTCATTAGAAATGAAAAATTTTCATTAGAAATGAGAAAACTGTAGCCATGGAGGACCAATGTTTCATTGCCAACCAGAAAGATGTCAGGAGTGGCACTTCAATGGGTCTGTCCAGGGTCTTCTTCAGCATGTAACTTCATTCCCTCTCCATTTTTCCCTTGCTAATATTGTGTTTTCTAGTAAGGGTTTGGTTTTACCTGCAGTGTCAATCTCCAATGAGCTTCACAGTTTTCAGCCTTGAGATGGGAGTCTATTAATAGACTTTATCCCAGATTTTTCCCTGATGAGGGCCTGTTACTATGAAGTCAACCTCCTGAGCAAAACTGAGGGAAAAAGTACTACACTATTAATCACATCATTAATACAGCCCTAATAAGCTGAGGTTCACAGACTCTTACTGCTGATGAATTGGAGTCAGATACACCTGCTCTGCCCAATGTTTTAATCAACTGCAATGTTTCCCAAGAGCCACGGTAGCACAGCTTAAAAATATATAGATGTTTTACTCACTTTACAAGTGAAAATACAAACTAGAATACATCTTTAGTCTCCTAAACCTTTTCCCTCACAGTAACTATCAGCTTCTGGGAATGTTAGGTATTATTAGCAATCCTGAAAACTCTTAATGTTCCATTGGAGCAAATAATTAAAACAAATAAAATCCCAAACCCCTCATCAGGGGGGGTGAAAACACAACAGGCTGTGTTTTCATTTTGCAAGGTTTATTTTATATTACACAATCACAGGATTATGTTGGTTGGAAGAGACCTTTAAGTTCATGAAGTCCAACCATTAACCCACCAGCATCAGGTAACCACTACACCACATCCCTCAGTGCCACATCTACACATCTTTTAAATGCCTCCAGGGATGGGCACTCCATCACTTTCCCAGGCAGTCTATTCCAGTGCTTTACAACCCTTTCTGTGAATAAATTTTTTCCCAATATCCTCCTCCAGTGCAACTCGAGGCCATTTCCTCTTGTCCTATCATTTCTTTTTCAGTTTTCCTCAGCTCCACAAAGTAATCTAGCAATCAGCCTTTGATACAGATGTGTTAAGAATAACAAAGATGATGTGGTCATGGAGTGATTTCTAAACAATCAATAAATGACCAGGAAACTATTACTCCTAGTCATTTGCCAAAGCAGAATTGGCATTTAACTGCTGCCCGACTGGTAACAAAACAAACCCATAAACTAGAATAAATTCAGCATTTTCCATAGCTACACCAATATGGCACAATTGAAGATGGCAGAAAAAAATTATCTATAATGCTGAAGAAGTGTTAACCTAAATACACAATGCACAAAAAGATAGACACAATACACAAAGAGATGCCTAGAAATGGTGCTTAATGAGAAGTTTCTGAACAAAGGTGTACTCCAAAATGTGGAGTGAGTCCAAAATGTAGCTACAGAGCTTTTCCATAATAATGTATATTAAGCATGCCTGCTTACAGAACTAAGTAGTTTCTTTTAGATCCCCTGTCTCTTATTTAAATCTATTTTTTTTTACATAATTGCTGCTAGTTGAAATTCTTACCACTGGAAGCAATGAAGGTCTGCTCTGAGCTCCTCAACCATCCTATGCATAGTGAAAAAGAGGGCTGACAGGGCCAGGGGTCATATATTCACACTGGGATAGCAGCAAAGTAGCCAGATTGTAAATCTCCCCACACTTACTCCTTTTAATTGTCCCTGCCTGCACTTAGGGTTAGAAGGAGAAAACAAACTGAAGATGTCAAGTGATGTAGCTCTATCTCCCAAGCATACAAGAAGAATTTTCCTGGGCTGGATACATTCTCTCCAGGTCTCACAGCAACACTGAACAGATCAAACAGCACAAGCAGCCTCAACTTATTTTGTATTCAGAGTACACTCTCCTAATTGCTTCCAATTACTGTGCTTTTTTTCTGGCAACAGATAGCACTTGTCTGTGCTTGGAACCTATTAACATTGCTGCTTCAGTCACTGGAAGGACAGCAGCTACATTTCTGTGCATGTAGCTGGGAATGCAAGACCTGATTGCATTGAAAATGTGCTTGGCTTGCTGGAAACTTGCATTTTCTCTCTCCTCAAAGAGCCAACCTGCCTCTTTTTTCCAAATGAAGAATCACCCTCCCTCATTTTCCAACAGCATAATGAAGCTGGAGGATGTTTTTGAGTTTGCTAATCAGGTCTTTTATGTCTAGCCAGATATTTTTATGTGTTCATGACAGTGGCATCTCAGTGCATTTTCCAGATGTTACTTACATACACATTCATCATTCTCCTAAAAAAAAGTAATTCCTAATCTGCATGTTAAAACCTATCTATAGAATAAACAAAGTAACTTGAAGCAACACAATATCAAAAGAATATTGGTTCAGTCTTCAAATTATTATCTGTAATTTCATTCAACATCACATTTAGTGATGTAATTGGGAGATGGGATATTATGCTTATGTTTATATTATTTATATTTATCTGGTGGTATAGCTTCTCTCCCTTTTTTAGTTGGATATATTTGAATAAACTTCTATGCTGCTCTGCTCTGTAGAGCAGGTTTGTTTATTCAGTTTAAAAGATAATCTGGTTGATGCCTCAAAGCAAGTATAACAGAGAGATGGTTATAAAAGTCTTCCCCTAATTTTGTTAATTTTCTCCTGGATAAAATCAATCATATTCCTGTCAAGGTCTGCTTGAGACTTCTGAGGAAACCTTTACTTTCAGGTATGGACTTTATTCACTTCAGCCTGTCCTTATAAACACCACAAATTTGCCAAGCAAAAGAAGCCTGAACAATTTTGCCAACAGAAAACAGGTTTATTTTCTCCATAGTTATCCCATAATATTCTGGAACCCGCAGAGCTTGGAAAAGAACTCAGTTTTACCTCCCAAGCCTAAGATGTATATTACTGATGGCTCCTGCTGGGAGGAGAGGAGGACAGTAGAGTGAAGAGCTAACTGAATAGAGCCCCAAAAGCTCTACAGAGTCAGCCTAGCTGCTCTGTTCCCTGCTGAAAGCACAGGGATGCAGACCAATGACTCTACGTGGGGTAAAATTGGTCTCCATTGCCTTAGTAATAATGGCTTTACCTCAAGTCAGCTTCTGCTGCTGAGAGGAGATGCAGCAAGGCTGGCTTTCTGGGGCCTTGCATCAGCTGTTTTGCCACCCTCAGCAAAGATCTGCCCCAAACATTGCTGAGAGCCAAGCCTTGGGCCAGGGCTTCAGGGAAGCACCAGTGCTCAGCAGCCACCTACCTGCTGGAAGAGCAAATGAAAGGATTAGATGCAAAAGAATTCCATCCAAAAGGATTCCATCCAGAAGATGACATCTCAGAACTGTCAGCTGTAGCCTTCACTAACTTTTAGAGCTGGGACTGGAAGAAAGAGTCTAATGTGAACTAGTGTGAAGCCTTCATCCCAGCTGGGGTGTAATTCTATCATTCTGTTTGACAATGTGCCACAGAGGGGGCAATAAAATACCCATTTCATTGTGAGGCCAGGATGCCATGGCTACTTTGGATGGTTAGGCTACTTAATTTATGTTTCAGAACTCATCTAAATTCATTAAGCATTTCCTAGCATATTCAGCCTTGCTATAGACAGCTGCCTATAAAGGTTATAAAAAACAAACACTTCAGGCATGGGCAATTTATTTCTTCCTTCAACCTTACTATCTTTGGTGAAATTGCACGCTATAGGCCAATAACTACAATATCTAATTTATAGGAAGCATGAAAAACAAAGACTTCAAACTGGTGCAGAATAGCAGAGTTGCAAATACACTAGAGGAAGAATGAAAACAAACAAACACACAAACAGCAACTGCTTAAAGCAGGGAAGGTGCCCCAAACAGTGATGATTAATGTTTTAAATTGTTTATATGTTTTTCAAGAATGCTTTCAAGAAAGCCACTTAACTACTTTCTGTGCTTTTTACACTTGAAAAATAATTAACCATGGGATGGGATTTTTAAAGGAGGAAAACAAGGTAAACATTTCTTGTATTCTTCCTAAGTGAGAAGGTAAATATGTGAAGACTTGACTGAAACAAAACAGAATCCCTCAACTCTGAGTGCATTGTTTGCTGTCTTTTGAAAACAGGCTAACCCAGTGTGCAGTTCATTAGTATTCTAATTGGCAAGTAGTTCTCAGTGGTTGTCTCAGGCTGGCTGATTAAAAATTAAACAAAATTAATTTTTTTTCCATTGCCAGATGCACTGAAGACCTTTTTTTTTTAATTAAACTCCTTTCTCAACACTTAAGATGTGCCATCATAGCTGACCATACTTTGCAAGAGTAGATGACCTTTGGAGGTCCCTTCCAGCCCTAAACATGATTCTATGATTCTAATATTGAGTCCAGTGCAGAGATTTTATTCTTCTAACATATTGCTGTTCTGTTCATTTTGGCTGATATTTGTATTCTTCAGGGGTGGAAAGAAAAACTGATTTTGTGATCATACAACATGGCAAACAGCTCCATGACCTAGAGCCAGCTCTGGAGCACAGGAGACAGCTTGTTTCCATCTCTAAATAGATCCTGTGCTGTGGTAAGGATGTTGTTGCAGACATATCTTGGCTGCTGAACTGACTCTGACATTTAAAATAACAATCTGGGCACTAACCCTCTAACTACTCTCTTCCAGCTGCACATTTATCTAAGATAAAACTGCACCAACAGGTGTTTCCTTCAATCATTGTGCCATTAATAAATACCAACAGAATGTCATGTTTCTTGAATGGTGAAAAGGATGACCTAAAACCTGAGTTTCTGGACAGAACCTCAAGACCCTGAGGCACGTTTTCAGGCACATTCACAGGCAACTTCCAGTTCAATTTACCTGAATTTGAAACCTGGTTTGAGTGAGAACTGAACAAATTCTGTCCAGTAATTTTACTTTTCAGCTCAGGTTTTCTAACTAACTGCAGTTTTTCAAGTCAGCAGCATGTTTTGCAGACAGTGGCTCCTTCTAGCAGTGATAACACCTCATGTTTAGAGTTACTACCAAGGATACCAAGAGAGGATCTGTTAGCAGTCTGGGGTTGACTTTTCTGGTCACATTCTTCTCAAACATGGAAATAAACCAGAAATAAGAATTGACAACCACCACCAATCTGAAACCTAAATTACAATTTTTAGCAGTTAAAAAAAAATGAATTCAATGCTCTACTTCCTCTTGAAGTGTGCATGCCTCACTGGGAGAGGAATACACACCAGGAAGAGTTTAACAGAGCAATGGAAGTGATCCAGGGACCATGGATGCCTGTGAATCGTATTTACAGAGCTTGATGGGTGAGCACCCACACGTTTGAAAGACTGACACCTGAGATCCTTCAGTAGAATTTAAATAGGTGATATATCAGGCTCAAAGTCAATAGAGGATGAAAAGGTAACTGAAAGGGATTTTATTATGGAACTCTTAACAGCAATTCCCAGGGGATATTTAGTGGCAGTTAATACTTATACTCCTAGAAAATGCCCTAAGTATGGAGAGCTATACTAAGGTAAATGTTCTAGAGTTGAGTTTAACCCCAAACACTAACAGCTTTTATGTCTAAATTTATCTACTATAACCAAAATATGTCTGGTTTGAAACGAAAAGGATTCTTTTCTGCAAAGAGAGTCTTTGCACCTTAAAATTCAGCAGCTTTAAACTTCCCCAATGTCACCTGCTCTGCTTAAACATTCTATAATCAACAGCTGAGCAATCAAAAAATGCAGAATCCAACCATGTCCAAACTGAAACTTCCCCCAGCTGTGACTTCATTCCCCTGGCTATGACTTTGCAAATTCTTTTTCAGGAGTGAACTCAAGCAAAGGGTGCTGGATTTGTACTAAAGGGCACCTCTCCAGCACTACCATTTTTCACCACAACCACCTACAGCTTCCCATTCCACCTCTAAAGGAAACTGCCTACACTGTGGAGGAAGAACCAAGAAATATTGAGCTGCCCTGATGTTAAATCATTATGGCTATGACAAGCATTCCTACACATGATGCATGTGCAGCTGCAAATAAGGTCACCGTGTTGTTCTCCTTGGCAGTTCCCACTACGTGCTGAACAGCTCAGCTTCCATTTGAAATTTACACCAGCTTCACTTCCTTAAAAAATTAGATGAAAAATCTGCAAAGTAATTAGATTTCTACGTCTAATTAGCTAAGACTTAATTCACTACTGATATATTTCACCTTTCTCTGAGCTACTTTAGCAATGACTTTCACATATTCAGAGCTTTCCGTACCACTGAGCTCCAAACTAATTTACAACTTTTTATATTATGTACTGTGACAGTAAATAATAAAATCTCCAGATTTAGAGGTGTGTTAGATGCAGGCTTCCCTGAAAACATCCACATTTCCAGATAAAAATCAGAGCTGCTCAGCTTAGCACAGTCACAGTATATGCACAAACCAGGTCAAAACCATGTGTGCAGGAAATCCTGTGTTGCTAACAACGTGGGTTTCATCAACAGCCTGGCACAGATGATGTCCAAGAGCTTCACTTTGACTGGGAAAGCACAGGACACCTAGCAGTGTACACACACTTTTCTGACAGCACTTGGAGCAGATCACAGAACCAAAGAATGGCTTAGGTTGGAAGAGACCTCAGGGATCATCTAATCCAACCTCCCCCACCATGGGCAGGGATGCTGCCTAGGTGAGAGGCTAGGTTGCTCAAGGCCTCATCCAACCTGGCCTTGAACACCTCCAGGAAGAGGGGGGCATCCACAACCCCTCTGGGGCAATCTAAACATATTGCCCCTCAGTTTAAAACTGTTTCCCCACATCCTACTGCTGGAGACTTTTGTGAAGAGTACCTCTCCAGCCTTCCTGTGGGTTCCCTTCAGGTACTGGATGGTTTAGAACTGACCAGAGTCTTCTCTAAATCCCCCCAGAGTATTTTCTCCTCCGGGCTGTACAATCCCAGCTCCCTCAGTCTACCCTAACAGCAGGAGTGCTCCAGCCCCTGGATCATCCTTGTGACTCTCCTCTGGACTCATCCCAACAGATCTGTGTCCCTCTGATGGTGGGGACACCAGAACTGGATGCAGTGTTTGATGTGGGGTCTCACCAGAGCAGAGTAAAGAGGGAGAACCACCTCTCTTGACCTGCTGGCCACACTTCTCTTGATCCATCCCAGTATGCAGTTGGCCTTCTGGGCTGCATGAGCACTGCTGGCTCATGTTGAGCTTCTCTTCCATCAACACCCCCAAGTCCTTCTCTTCAGGGCTGCTCCCAACCCACTCTGTGCCCAGAGTACACTCAGTACAGCACTGATAAAAGTCAAAGGCAAGGAGTTCATTTAAAACAGTGAGGAACCTCATCTTGAATATCCTACCTCTGCTAATTACATGAATGATTTTAGCAAAGCAGGGCTCTATTTTTCTAGAAGAATCCCAGTAGCAGCTTAGCATTACATGGGCTAGATTGGAAGAATCAGGATTCAATTAATTTGCTTATTGCAGCAGCATGGCCTAGCAAAGACAGGATTCATGAAGAACTGCTGTTGAAGACAGCTGAGTGAGAATGTGCTGATAAAAAATAGCATTTAAATAATCTCACTGCACGACAGCATCTCTCATCATGGATGCTGGCCAAGTGCTTCCAATATTTTGTGAGCTAGTGCAGCCAGAGGCAAAAACAAACCCAACAGTCAGTGGGAGGATTTGTGGGGCTTCCCCTGGTAGCTTCCCACCCGAGCACAACTCATGCTTTGTGAGATCTGATACTGGATGTGGCAGGTCTGCTGCTAAGAGGGTCACCATGGGATTATTTTAATGTTCACTGAAATGGAAGCAATTTATTATATACTGCAGCAGCATCACTTTCATTCAAATTATAAGAGGTTGCAAGTAGCCTTTTAAATCTGCTTTGCCTTTCCCTCTGGTACCAGCTTACCTTCAAGCTTCTTGGAAAGATGATGCTCCATGAAGCAGCCTTCAGAGGTTATAGTCAGAACAGAGCATTCAGTAAGTACCCTCTTAACCTCCCAGAGCATGCAGGGTTAGAAACATACATCTGCATGTGTAAATGGGGTTTCCCCAATGGCCCAAGAATGGGATGCATCTGCAGAACAAGTTTTGCACTTACTTGAATATTATCATAAAACATTTACATGATTTAATTAGATTATGTAAATGCTTTACTCCAATTTGAAGCTTTGAAAATCATAATGTCATGCTCTAAATTATGCAAGTACTGAAAATGCTTTTCACAGCAGTAGAAACAAAACCACAAATGAGACAGTCCCACCACATGGTCTTCTGCCATTCCCTACTCACCCAAGACAATGCAGGCTGCATTACTGTAATCCTGACTTCTTCTAGTAACACTTTTTTTCACAAACTAATTATTTGGTGCCCTAATTTTGTGCTAAGCCCCACATCCCAAACTGATTTGGAAAATGTTCTTGAAAATTGATGTGGAAAATAGGGAACATGCACCCTGTGGCAAGGAGACCCCAGCAAGAAGATTCAGTAACAGTTACTCATTGAAGCATCTTCCTAACTGTTGAGCAGTGAAAAAGGGGAGTATTAAAACCTTAGCATTTGGTTCTTAAGTTAACTTCTACTGTACTCCTAGATAGGATAATATTGCCACAACACTGAGCACATGTCACTAAGAGTTCCTGCACCCCATGGGACATACAACACAAAACAGGCATGCATACATTCTAGAGTTCCAGCAGGTAGGGATGGTATCCAAATTACCTGGAGACAGAAGAACCATCATGAATTAATTCCAGTATTTCACATGTAGCCACAGAAAAGTCTCCACATTTCAGCAGTTGAATTTTAGCAGGGATTTGTTATTCAGTGCATCACTTATTTTCCAATACAAACTGAGTGCACCAGCTGCTCTTCAATGCAGCTGCTCAACGTGCCTGAGCCACCTAAGTATGATCTACCCCACCACAGAGATCCCACAATGGGCTCTAAAGCATGGATCACTTCACATAAGGGTCACAAATCCTTCTGTGCAGTCAGAATATCTCACCCCCAAGTCCTAATGACAAAGGCATGTTGCCCAGAGATGGTTATGACTTCTGAGTTCCAGGGAAAAGCCACATATGATAAACATAAAATTGCAGACAGAGGTAATACTGTTGTGATGGGAAACTTAGGGAAAAGCTACCAGAATGCAAAGGTAGAGAATCCTCATGGGACAAATAGAGTTGGAAGGTGTACAACTCTGTCCCAAGCAGCACAGAAACCAACTCTTCCCCACTCTGCTGACACCTTCCTGGACAGCAAAATTCACTGCAGGTGTCTCACCAGACATGGGGAATGCAGCAGGGCTAGAGCCTGGTCAATTTTTGCCTGCTTGCAAAAATTCCCAGAGGAAGGTATGTCTGCAACACACTTGCTCTGCTTGCTCCCTGCTTCTGCCTGCTGGGATTTTCCATCTCTAGCAGCCTTAGCCAGTCATCACAGCACTGTAACCTGTTGACTTCCCTGTTCTACAGCACTCTTTACACCCAGTACTCTTTCAAGAATGATACACCCAAAATGTCCCTCTCCTTCAGCAAAGTGGGGAAGTTACAGCAGGCAAATGATACACTCATATGGACAAATTGCTTTTTAATTTCATGCAACACTCTTCAGGGATTCATGGGCACTCCCTTTGCTGTAAGAACACTCCAGAAACATTCACAAAACCCAGGAGTGAGTTTTTCTTCACACTTGTCACCTGAAAATGATTTGCTAGAAACAAGTGGAAAGAACCCCACCTTCCCAACTAACACTAAAGTGGCTTTCAAATACTAACTAGGAAAACTCTCATGAACCTTTCCCAGCAGACAATACCACACAATGTGTAAACTAGAACTGACTCAGCCTCTGCCATGGGCAATACCAGGAGAGCTCAAGGTACTTACTCTCCAGTTCTGATGGGTCTCAGGTGAGCTCATACAGGCTTGGCAGCAAAATTAAGTTGCTCTTATTCCAGGTTTCACAATGTCTTCCCTGTGATAGCAATCCTTCAGGTGAAGCTCTCAATCCAAAATTGCACCCTCCTGTGGTTATTGGAGAAAATCAATTGAGCACAGTTGACTGAAATTATTCTGATTCAATTACTTCATGAACACTTCAACTAACCACATTTATCAGGCTCCTAAACTCATAAATCATGGCAATCTCTGTTGGGAAATTCAAAATTGATGTGGCCCCGCCTGACTCAGAGAAGGCAGGAGGCATCTGACAGCCTTGAGGAGCAGTCTTGTGTGAGTTGATTGGAATTTCTAGCAGTATTAATCTTAATAACCTCAGGTAGCTTCCTCCCTGCAGCCTATGTCTTTCTGTGCAAGCAGGGAGGGAGGGAGCACTGCAACAATCACTCTCTCATTCTCTCCAGCTGGCTGTTTGCTGATGAATCTCAACATGTCAGTCATGCTCAGCCTTCATCCTTAGCTCTTCTCAGCCCTCAGCAATGACCAGTCCAAAACCTGTAGAATGTAAATTGTGATTTCAGCCTTGAGATATAGGACACAAGAAGAGAAATCACAATACCTCCTGATAACAACAGCACGAAGACTTCAAAACAAAAGCAGCTTTTACCTCTGCCTTGCAAGTGCCTGTGCACTAGGAAATTGTACAGCATTTATTGAAGGCATTAAAACAATAGATTGAAGATATTCAAATGGTATTAACACTGAAAATAGGTAATTAAAACAGAGACCAGAAATAAGCATCTGTCTAGGAAATCAAATCCACATAAGTGTCACTCACAACTGACATGGTGATCAGAACAGTTGTTGAATCCCTCTGGTATTTGCTTTCTGAAGGATTAAACAGCTCCCATCATAAAGGAGCTTTTATTTGTGCTTTTGCTAACAGACTTCCCAGTAATAATGTACCTACCAGATTTCTCCCATTTCACCAGATTGACTTAGAGCAAAAAGCAAACAGCACTGAAGTATCTGTGGCTCCATCTACCCAGCAGCTGCTATCAGCAACCACATGCACTCCCAAGCCTAACTCTTGGGTTGCTGCAAATAAAGGAGTTACACAGCCACTCTCCTGATAAGAAAACTTGCTTAATTTGAAGAAGATACTTTCCTGCTTGTGCTGATATATCATTATCCCAAGTAGCAGAATCCTTTCTTGGAAGCAGTTTTAGATAGGTAACTAACACTCCCAATATTGATATGCTAGACTGACATGAACTGAGTGTTGGAAAACAGATCATTCCTGTTCACATCTCTGCAGTGCCAAGTTCCAGATACTCTCCCACTCCCCTTTCCATCCAGAGAGTCAAAAGATAATCACTTTCTTTAGCAGATTTCCCATGATGAAAAATTAAGAGAGTATGTGGGGTTTCTTTTCCTTCATGTCTGCTTGAAGACAGGTTAAGTTTACCATTAAATACTATATTCCACCCATTCTCTTTGGAAAACAAAGGCCTAAGGAAAAAATCATATAAATATTTGAGAGAGATGGTTTAGGGGTGAACTTTGTAAAGTTAATGGCTGGACTTGATCCCAAGGGTCTTTTCCAACCTCAATGATTCTGTTTGGATTATAATTATGGCTTTGCTGTGTAAAACAGTAGATAATCCACAATTTGTTGCATGGATGCCATCACAATTTCTGCTATTTGCTAGCATTTTGACTGGTATTTATATTTAAAAAAAATAAAAATCTAGAGTTAAAAAAAACCCAAATAAAACATTCATAGTTTGGCTAAATTTTCCTTGCTGGGAAACACATTTCCTTATCCAATTCCATGCACTGCTGTTCTACGTGGCTCCAAACACCAACACATTTCTGCTATTTTCCAGTCTCTCTTGTATTCTCAGGCCTTTGCAAATTTTTAGAAACTGGCACAGGTTCAGAGAATTTGGCTGCCAAGTCTATTACCACCCCAGGATTCAGTTCATCTAGACTCTCCAATTAGTCTGTGCATCTTTGGCTTTTCCAAGGTTTCCCATACTCTTCCCATACTCTTCTAAATACATTCTGTTTAAAAGCTTTTCCACAGCTCCTCCTGCCAAAATCCTGATCTTGGGGTAGAATCAGAATAAATGGACAATTTGCTGCTAAGTTACATTCGAGGTCTTCCCTGCTCAGCCCAGCTGCTTGGCAGCTGTTGCTATAGCTTCAGGGCAACAGCAACCCACTTATTTGCCATGCAGCTTCACACTGGGAGCTTGGCTCCTGGATTTAGGAAGGCTCATTCATCTTTTGCTCCCCAAAGCTGTCTTCTGTGCTGGGGCATTAAAAACCCTTCATGAAGTTGGGGCTGCTGGAGCACCAAAAGCTGCAGGGTACCACTGTCAGGATACTGCTCCCTTGAGTTGATCCCCCAACCTGCTAAGTTTGCACTGGGATGGACCAGAGATGCTGACACAAGTGGTGGCAACATGATTGCTGAAAAGGATAATGACCAGCTAAAAAGCCTAACCCCTTAAAACCTACAACTTCAGACTAGTAACTGATGGATCAACAAGAAGTTGATGGCAACCTACCTGCATGAACTGGTTCCAATATCAGAACTAACCTGCTGCAATATAAAATGGAAGCTCTGCAGCACTTAAATCAGTTAGCACAGGGAGATTAACAAAGAAGAATTTCAAGGAACTTTAATATCACAGTCAAAACAAGCAAACTTTTTTTTGTTTTTACTCCTTACCATTCTTTCCATCATTTGCTGTCAATTTCTTCTGTCTTTCCTATTTCTGTTTTCCAAACTGATCTTCCCCTGATCTTGTCTTTTTCAATCCACTTTTCACTTTGTATTTGTCAGTCTTCCTTTAACTTTTCTTTCTCCTTTGTCTTTTTCTCCAGATCTTTGTGTGTCATTTTCTTCTCACTTCACTAGCTTCTTACTGACCAAAGTGGCAGGTGGAATGAGCAGGAGCAATGTGCAAATTGTTCTGGAGAGGATCCATGGCTTCACATGCAGCAGCTCCCTTTATGGGAAGCCCAGGCATCTCTGAAATCTTATTTTCACATTTTTCTCAGTCACTTTAGTTGCTGCTTCAGCAATCATAAGCCTTAAGCAGCCTCAGAATGGCATTTATACCACAGACTCCACATAACACTTTAAGCACTTTCTTTATATCCCTAGAAAATAAAACCAAACCCAAACAAAAAAACCAAACCCCAAAGCTCCACACCCTCTGTGAAGCCAAATGGCAGATCTCTAACACTATGCACTTGTATCCAAATACTGATTTTATCAATTATCACCTCATTTTCACTGCTTCAGTTATGTCAAAGGCACAGATACCTACCTCATGGTGTCTTCCCATGGCAAGCTATAGTCAGATGATGCTGTTGAAAGCCACCTGAACCAAGCTGCAGTTTCCATCTCAAATACTGCAAGAGGTACCAGGCTGTAAGACTGGGGAACTTCACATGGAGAACTAATGCTTTCTGTTCTCAGTTAGAAAATACAACAGTCACAAAGGTTAATTCTTTACAAAGCTCTGTTTCCAGCTCATTTTAGTGTTGAGCATCATCAGGATCACATACCTTTGTATTTCCACTGGCCTTTGGGATAGGTATGAGGTAAGGAGATTGGGTCTAAAGCAAACATCAGGTCTGCCCGTGCCATTCAATATACATGATTTATTAATTTCAATGCTGATGAGCAGTTCATTGACTTCAGGGGCTTTGGTACAGGTCAGGCTAAGTCAGCTCACAGGCAAAGTCTGGGTCAGTACTGACAAGTTTTGCTTTTTGATATTTTGATCCTGTGAAGCACAGGCCCAGACAGACTCCTGCAGACTCCACTGGTAATTTCTTCTTGCCATGAAATGGGATTCATTTCTACTTCCAATTTTTAAAATCAGTTATTTAACCATCTTGGAACCTTTTCTGTTATCCTACAGCAGCTTCCTTTCTCTAACAGCCTGGAATGAAACCCTGTCAAAAGCTTTTCTTTTCTGAAGGTCATTTCCATATTGCTGCCAGTGCCTCAGATCCTGCTTCACAGACAGCTGAAAAATGATTAAAACTGGATTCTACTGTAATGTGCTTCATTCAAATTTGACTTGCTACTCCCTTCTCAGTGCTCATCCACTCCCTTCTTCCCTACTGAGTGATAAAGGCATTTAACAAAGCTAAAACAAATATTACTTGTTTACAGAGTTTTCCAGGTTGTAGAAGCTTCCAATATTCAAAGATATGCAGTCACATAAAAATTAGTCTGAAATCTGTCCCATTTTTATTACAAATTAAAAATAAAATCAAACCCCATGTACTGTTATTTTGCAATTTCCCATCACCTTCACACTGCAAGCCACATATATTAGCAGACAGTAAAGTTTCACTAGACCTTTATTGCTATTGTGAAGACAGCTTTAAAGAGTTCTGCATGATAAACTGCACGGTTTGTGTTGGTTTTTGGGGGGGCAGGGGTGGTGTCTGACTCTTGAAAGCTCCACACATAAAGCTGCAGCCCAAACAGGGATGCAAATATTCAGACAACTGAAGCACTACTGATAGTGAAATGTAATTTTTTTTTAAGTATACAAGTGGATAGCTCATGTCTAATTACAGACTGAGACAACTTGAAATAGCAGGTTTAAAATCTTAATGAAGTAAGACCATCCCAGCTTTCCAAGGAAGCATCCATCCTGCTTCATAGGCAGCATCAAATACAAACAATAGCACAGATTATTTAATTGGACTATTTCACTTGGATGAATTCTTCCAAACTCTTGCAGAAGGCCAGAAGGAGATCTTTTCTTTTCTTTTTTTTTTTTTCCAACTTTCATCTTTTCTGGATATTTTGGCCTATAGCAGCTAGTCATGCTCCCAAAGTGTGTCTTCACAGAAGCATGTGTGTCTACACAACAAATCCCATTTGGGCATGTTTTGATCCAAGAGTGGGTAAGGACAAGCAGAGGTGAGCAGCAGGCTGGCCCTCAACACTACCACCAACAGTTGCCATAGCAATGGGAGGATTCACAGGCAGAGCCCAGTATTGAGCTTCCCATCCCATGCTCAGAGTGGTCTCAAACAATGCTCCCACAAATCCACATCATCACACATCCCAGGGCTCAAAAATTCATAGGAAATGTGATAAAAAGGCAATGGGGGGATAATTACTGCCAAGGTCAGTCTTGACAACACACTGAACAAGCAGCAACATTTTCACCTTAATGCAAGCTATGTGAGGGGAAGGGGTGGGAGTGTGTCAGGCATTTTTCACCATGCCTTCCATCCAGGGTCAGGTTTTCTGGGAATTCTCCTACAGGACAGCATCTGGCTGTTCTCAGCTCTTGTAACAAGGCAGTCAGCAGTGCCTAGGTCAGGTATTGCAAAGAGCAGGATCTAACAAAGGATATTTTGTGCTTAGCTGAAAGCCTGCTACATCATGTCAGCCTGCTGCAGGGTGGCACGGAGCCAAAAGGGGAAGAAAGGGAGACTACTTACAAATATTAAGGAGATTTTTCAGGGTGGCATAGCTCCAGAGTCCCTCAAAATATACTACAGCACAAGTAAGTTCTATAAACATGGGATAATATATTAGTATACAAGAGATTCAGTAAAGACTAATATTGTTTTCAGTATCAAGACAGAGCTCAAAACTGCATTTAGCTTGCAAATTAGATGGTGCTTTGTTGATACTGCCATCAGGCTTAAATGAAAGAGATATTTTGAAAGTTTCATATTCACCTTTAACATTTCTTTTTAGAATATGCAAAACAGAAGAAAGTCTTAAAAATATTAGACTGAATTAAAAAAAAAAGCATTTTCAGACCATTTCTAAACTGCACTTACCA
Organism: Corythornis vintsioides; assembly: GCA_025447755.1. NCBI lineage: Eukaryota > Metazoa > Chordata > Aves > Coraciiformes > Alcedinidae > Corythornis > Corythornis vintsioides. Next base: position 75,931 of record JAOEGS010019944.1, read on the forward strand.
ACACTGAAGAAAAAAGAAAAAAACTGAAACATTTCTAAACTGCACTTACCAACACTGAAAAAAAAAGAGGCAAAGAAAACAAAATAAAAGGTCTAACTAGCACAACCTTCAGAAAAATGCATCACAGTTTTTCAAGGCAAATACAAAGGACAAACTAAGTGTATTAGTACATATATTCTTAACAAAATTTTAACATTTTGACAATAAAAATAGATCCCCCCCCAAAAAAAACCCCAACAAAATAAACCTGAACAGTATGTTTCAGTTGTGTACATCAAGATACCTTCACCATAATGCAAACAGATTATAACAGTATGTGATATTTGAGAGCTCTAGGTACCCTGTTAATAACAAGTCTCCCATCATAACTTAAAGAGGCAAATAGCCACGGGTCTGCTGAGGACCATTCAACTGCATATACACTGTCTTCATGCTCTTCATAGGTTGCTATTACACTGTCCTGAAGAGGTTCTTTAATCCTAAAATTGAAGAACAGAAGAAGAAAAAAAAAAAGAAAAAGAAAATAGTATTTGTGAATACACTTGATTTAAAAGGCAATTTGTCATTATCACCTAGATATGCAAACTCCCATTTAAACTACAAGGATGCAGCAGTAAGCTTTAAGGAAATATTTCATACCACATGTCTGCATATACCTATGTTTTATGGAATGCAGCAGAGTCAAATCAATGCAACACTGAGGAACAAATTACCTCTTATTCCCAACTTCATTGTATTTCCAAGTCTCTCAGAATCTACACTAAGCAACTCTGAAGCAAGATCAACTACAGGGTATGATTTAAATGCACTTCAACACAGTTTTAACAGCATTTTTTCTATCCATTCCTTTCCCCCTTGGTTATTAATTGAATTCTTAATATGTAATCTTTTTAGAGATGCTTAGATAGGGAAGAACTTAGTGTTCTCCCATGCTGCCATCCTAGACCCATTCTCTCCAGTGTAAAGGAAGGGAGATGGAGGCAGTAGTTTGAACACTTCTATTTTTACCCCCTATTCCCAGAGTTACACCCCCAGCAGATTCTCCTCTGTTATTGTTATGCCTCACCTCTCACTGCAACAGCCAAGCTCCTGGTCATCCACATGAGAGACAGACAGACACTCTTTTGCATTGCAAATATTTAAGAAGAGATTCAGGCAATTCCCTGAAATCCATACTACTCAAGAGTCATTGATTCTGCTCTGCTAGCCGAGAACAGCCCTTCTTCCCTCCACTCAGGCAGTCCCCCCCTCTCAGAACAGCACCACAGCACATTATTTTGTAGCTACAGGGTAGGTGAGTTTTCAGAGGATGACCTTAAAGCTCCTTCACCCCCAGAGGGATCACCCCTGTCTGACAGGAATCAGTCAGCCTTTCAGAAGCAGCCCCTGGCCTCCCAGAAACAGCCTTGGATTACAGCTGCACTCCTCCCACCAGAAAGCAAAGCCAAAGAGCCCTGTGACTGCCACTCAATCATCTGAACAGAAGCTGCTGCTGCAGAAATGTTGTTATTGGCCATCTCTGCCCTTTACCACTGCCCTCTGAAAGCACATGTCTCTATGATCACAAAGCATACGTGGCATCACCTCAGAATCACATGCAGGGTACCACTGCTCCACCCAGCCAGCCTGACCAGCTCTGAACCTAGCACTGGAATTAAAATTCAATTGAATTCAGTGAATAATCCAAAAGCAGCCTCCCAGGGAAGAAGAGCTGCAGATATTTGATTTCAAGGACTTATTTACTTATGCTACATTTAAGGTCAATGAACAAAAAAAGATCAGAGCACAAACAACACGTGGCCCCTGCTTAATTGCAAAGAGCAGGTTTGCTTTGCAGTCCTTCCCAAAAACCTACTTTGCTCCAAACCATCTAACAGCAGAGAGCTAATAACCACACACACACACTTCATCTCCTGCAATGTGTTTTTCTAACTTCCTACTAGCTGACATGCCTGGTTAAGTGAAAGTTGGTCATGTCCCCAGACAGCAGTTTGCTCATGCAGTGCTCACCCACTTACCCACAGCTCCATTATCCTGAAGGTTGTGGATGTCTCTCCAGAGAAGCAGGGGGGTAATGCACAGTGCACATGGCTGTCAGGGGACATGACCAACTTTCAGTTAACCAGCAGTCTCAGTTAACCAAAGGTTGGATAAACAAGGACAAATAAGCTTTATTCTACTATTTGCTGTTTGCTCAGTGGTTTCAGTGTTTCATTTCAATGACACAGTTCATCTAATTTAAGTTGCAGAAGTCATAGGGAAATGAGTGCTCAGGAAAGAAGCCTGGAGAAGAACTTCTGTTTGGCATTTCCATTGATTACTACATTTTTTTAATCCTTTTATTAGTGTCCATACACTGAATTTCTTCCTGGGTATGGAAACTGTGTGCCTTCCTAGAAAAAGAAAGTTTTTTGGTGGTTTATTTAGGTTTTTTTAATAGATCTATAACAATATCATGCATACTTGTGCACAAGAATGGCACAGCCTTGAGACAGTTGAGAAGCTGAAAACATCCTTATGGAAATGATCACTTGGTGTAAATGAGCCAGATTCTAAAGAATATCATCTGGATAAAAAAAAAAAATAATCTCAGGATGATGTATGTGCCAGGAACAATACAGAAAATCATTAAATAAATCTGTCCAACAGGATCCTTTACAAACACTAGAAATGAAAATAGATTAGCCTTTAAATTATGCAATGGTTAATGAGCCTAGAAGGATTTTGCTAGTGGAATAAAGAGCAGAATTTATTTAATGTATGTGAAATACTATGAAAATAATTAAAAAACCAGAAGGAGCAAGGTTGTTTGTGGCATGTGAGTTTTTTTTCCCCCCCATCACACCAGGAATCTGTTGGAGACAGATCACCTCACCACATGCCAACAGACTTTCAAGAAAATAGCTCAGCTTTGTCTGCAGTTTGGATGTTTGTGGGTTTTTTTGTCATTCAAGGATAGGGGGAGGATACTATTTTTTATCTATATGAATCTAGGATACTTAGAATTCTTCAGTTTCCAAGTCCCACAACAAACTATTTACTCTTAATGAAATTTTACGTATTTTTATTTATTAAAGAATCAGCTGCAACTCTAATTCCACAGATATTAAATATAGTTTTTTAATGCAAGAATTTACAGACCTGACAGCTATGCCACCAACATTTACTTAAGCAAGGTAACAAATACCTTTTAAATATATGGATGTGTATATTAAGGACTGCAACTTCTTACCTGTCTACAAAAAAGCCCATAAAGGTGATTTGGTCACAGCACATACTGGTGGAACACAGAGAAAACAACTATTTATCTGAAGATGTTGTTGAATGAATGAAGATGAAGTTTTGTCTCTGTAGATATTTTTAATCATCCTTCCATTTTTATCAGTTGCTACTATTTAATTTCTCCTTAACATGCAGCAGGTTATTTCAGAACCTAACTTGTCACAGCATGGACCAGTGTATTTTTCTAATACTCCATGATGTAGCAACAATATACTGCTATACTTTAATGTACATTATTTTTAGCTCAGAAACTTTCCATGTCTCAGTTACCAACTCCTGATGACAATGCCCAGTTTGCCTTCTTAGGGGAGATGCACAGCTCCAGATGTAAGTGGAGAGCAATCCAAGTGGACTGGACATTGGGATATTAGATCTCTGGCAGGTTTTGGACAAAGGAGGACAGTTCAGGACCTTTCCCCCCCCACCTCCAGTTAGAGAGCTTCAACAACAAGAAGAGTGCAGAGGTGGATGGGTATGGAGTAGACTTTTTGTTATGCTGCTTTAATATGTAGAACTCAGGTTAATGCCAGAAGACAGAGATTTCTGGGTTTACATCAAAGCTGCACAACATGGGTGTAGAGATGTCACATTGTAGTCTTATTCACATAGCACAGCCCCTACCAGTTTCTCCTATGAAAGGAGAAGGGCTTTCATTTTACTAAATAACTTTGAGATTAATTATGTTACAGACTGGAGAGAGAAGCCTGTTAAGCCTTGGATAATTGTCTTCATGTAGAGAGCTGTTATTTCCAATTACTTCTCATGCTAACAGCCTCTTAAGTTTGCAGTACTTCTGATTGTTTTGTCATCACAATGCTCAGCAAAACAAGTTTTTCCAAAGTCAACAAGAATTAATTCCTTATCACAGTCAAAATGATCTTTAATATAAAAATGCCTATGAAACAGATGTGATGCAATAAGGCAGCAACATGAACTGCAGTGTCCAAAATTAATCTGGACAGCCAGGGATTCCTGGGGTGTCCAGGTGCTAGGCTGACCCAGAACCCCCAGATTATGGTTATTCTGAATGT
>JAOEGS010019945.1:6329-61101 GCA_025447755.1 Corythornis vintsioides
CGTGTGCTTTTCCGATCTATTTTTATTGTTTTTTTCTTTTTTTTTTTTTTCTTTTTTTTTTTTTTTTTAGGTAGCTCTGGAAATGCACCTTCCTGATAATGAGGAAACAATTTAAAATTTATTTTCAGAGCCATGGCTGTCTGGGGAGCTATTAGCTGCGGGATGGAAGAAAGCAGCTGTTGAACTCTGCACATCAACGCTACACAACAGGTTAGGGCAGGAAGTGAAGAGGAATCCAATTGAAACCTTAGGGGGAATTTAGGGAGACAGAACATAATTAACTCAAATTAGATTTTGGCCAGGATACCAGGGCTCTGCTGTTGTGAAATGCACATCTGGGATCTTGGACAGTCATGAGGCAGCTCATCAGCTGGTGTAAATGAGCCTGGCTCTGTTATCCTCAGTGGGTGAAAATTGGTCTCCTTGGAAGGAGTACAATGGAGGGAGCTTGGCTTGCTCCACAGTAGAAAACCTGGCCCACGAGGTCAGGAAAGCAGCTTCCCACTGCTTATCTGTCTAGTTCCTCCCTGGCGCCGGTCCTTTTAAAATAGTAATACATATGTATCTATCTATGTATAGATAGATATGGCAAATAATACAAGGGGGGGGAAAGGTTCATTGTAAATAACATGGAATACAAAAACAAAACAAAACAAAACAAACCCCACAGTTCAGGTTTCCGCAACATCTTTCCTGAAGAGGGAGAGTTTCTTCCTCCAGGTCTGTGCTGTTGCCATTGTCATTTCCATGTAAAATGGGTGAGAGGTGATGATGGGGAGAAGGGGGCATGTGGGACTGAGGATGGTTTGGTTTTGAAGGTGACCTGTTGTTTTGTGGTCTGCTGCTCCAGGGGCACCTCCATTCCTATGGGAATGCCCTCAACTGTGGCATGCTCACTTGTGGACACCACCCCCAGAAATAAAACCCTGTGGGCTCATGGTTCTGCTGCCTATACAAGTTCTTCTGCCCTGGTGGGTTGTGCCTTGCTCAGGTCTATGATCCAGCATGGTCCAGAGCCTCACTGAGATGAGAGGCTTAAACAGCACCAAGAAGTCAGCAAACCGTAGAAACCAGGAGTGGGAGGGAGGTCCAGAGGTCATGCAGTCCACCTCCCTTGCCCGGGGGCAGGATGAGCTTTACCTACGTCACTCCTGACAGATATTGTCTAAATTGTTCCTGAAAACCTCCAGTAATGGCTTTTACCCCCTTCCTGACAATCTACTCCAGTGCTTCTCTTCCCTTATCTGTTTTTGTTTTTTTGTTTTTTGTTTTTTTTTTTTCCCTAGTGTCTCTCATCAATCTCTCCTGGTGAAATTTAAATTCATGTCTCCCTGTCCTAACCGCTGAGGTCACAACTATTAGATTATCGTCTTCCTCACACAAGCAGATTCTCATCTCTCAACCACTGCCTTTCCTAGAAAAAACATCCCTGTGTCCTTCACTCTTCTTCTGTCCACATCTGCTGGGCTAAAGCTTTTTTTTTTTTTCTCCTCCACCCAAATCAGGATTTTCTTCAGATGGGTCCTCATCCTCCTGGAAATGTCCCAGCACACTTTGAGGTTCTAGCAGGGTGGACTTGAGGGGACAGGATGCTTCACCTTCAGGCTGCACACCTCTCTGTGGTGTGTTGGCACATCATTGCCATGTGGTTGGAAAACATCACTGTCCCCTCTCCTGTTCAACCTCTGCTTCTCCACTTTTTCTCCTCCTCCTCTGTCACCATCCATCCTTCCTGCCCGAGGGCAGCGTCCTAGGAACATCATCACTCTGTTTCCTTCAGACCCACTGTTCCAGTTTGTCTTGAGGAGGGCCATCATTGAGCTTCTGTTAGGGGTGAGCCACAAGGGTAATTTTTGGAGGCTAAAAGAGCACCATTAGGCTGAGATAAGTATCAGTGTAACTCATCCAGGGTGTGGGTGGGAGGAGGTCCAGGGCTCCAGCCTTAATCTCTGCTTGCTGGCCCCTGTGAGTCAGATATTGCCTCTGCTTAGAGGTCAAATTAAGCATGAATTTAAATCTTGGCTGGACTGGGAACTCACAAAATTATCAAGAGCCAGGTGAGCAGTGAGTTTAGGTATTGGACATCTGTTGGAAATACATAAGGCATGTGTGGAGTGGGAGCTCTGCAGAATCACAGAATGGTAAGGTTTGGAAAGGGCAGCTGGAGACCATCTAGTCCAACCCCTGTGCCAAAGCAGGTTCATCCAGAGCAGGTTGCACAGGAATGAGTCCAGGTATGTATGACCTCCAATGCTTTCTCCATTTAAAGCCTTGTCCAGAGGCAGTAAATAAGCAGCATCCACCAGGGACTTGACTGCAAAACCCATTCCAGTAACACCACCATCCCAGTCCTGCTGTTGCTCCCAGACATGGCTGGAGGTGACAGTTTTGCCTCTGTATCAAAGTCCCTCTTACCCTACAGAGCTGTCATGGGATGTCAAAAACTACATGGCTAAGAAAACCACAAAAAAGCAGCATCATCTCATCTAAACTGTCCTCTGTTTAATTCTGTTGACTTCAGGCTACATCCTGCAGGACAATCCCACATCCTTTCTCTGCTCATCTGACCCCTGGATTGTTTCTCCTGAAGCAGTGATGCTGACCCTTCTCAGGAGATACTGAAGCAAGCAGAGACCTTGGATGAGATGGGAAAACCAAGTGTTTGACCACTGCTGTCATCATTCAAAGTCCCCACGGTGGTTTTACAAGAGTAAGAGTGTTATCCCTGGCTCAGTTCCACCTTTGCTAATCCTATCGCAGCCTAGGAAAACAAAAAAGAAACCCCCAAACCAAAACAACAAACCCCAAAACATTCCTGCTGCAATTTTGGTTGCGTACGATAGTCTCTCAAAGCTACTGCTAGTTTTGGTTTGGTTTTTTTTTTTTTTTTAGTAGACAAGGTGATTATCCCAGTGTTAACGATCTAAGCTGATGTGGGCAAAGCTCGCAGCCTTCTCCAACATTTACTCTTTTTTTCTGAGCTCTCTGCTGCTTTGTGTGTGATAGGAGGATTGATAGCCCAGTGTTATGCTGGGATACTGGTTCTGCACGTGCATGTATGTGTGTGCTTGCATATACACACAATTGTTTGTAATGCGCTGTACGATCAAAGGCGCTACATAAATGTGAGTTATTAATAATCATAATTATTGGATGTTGAAAATTGTTGCCGGGTATTTTGCCATTAGAAAAAATAAAAGAAGGGGGTTTAAGCACTTTCAACTTTTGCCCAGGAATATTATGTTCATTTATAAAACGATATTAATGAGTTGCCTAAAGGAGCCTGTAATTTGGGTTGTTGCTGTGGATATTATCTTGCCATTAAACAGTTCAAAACTCAAAGGGGAGCGTTTTCAGCAGCAGAAGCGTAATAACAGTTTATAATACCTGACATTCATATTGCCCTTTTCATTCCAATAGATCGTAAATCATTTTGCGGGCCATGGGGGGGGAGGGGAGCTTGCTCACCTCCCATTGAAACGCGGTCATCTCAGGGGTGGAACGCAGCAGCCCTTCTGTGCCAGGGGTGTTAAGCAACAGCTTGTTTGGGAGGTGAAGTCATACGATCACAGGCGTTAGGGCTGGGAAAAAACTCATTAAGTAATTTACTCCATCCCTCTACCCCTACGTGCTTGTTCCTCTGTCCTGTACTTTGTCCAGACTAGTCTGAAACATCCCAGGGGAGGTAAGGAACATCTCCAAACGAAACTGCAAAAGCAAGCGGGAGTAGACAGAGGAGCTGAAGCCCAGCCAGGGCAGCAGAGTAAATGTTCCTCTTGCAAAAAAAAAAAAAAAAATGCAATGGCATCTCTGGTGCCTATTGCATAGGTTTTTAAAAGTGCAGCACAGCACTGGTACACTGGTGTGTGCAGTCTAGGAAGGATCAGCTCTACCTCCAGTGTTGGGTCCAGCTCTGCAGTCCTCAGCACAAGGACATGAACCCATTGGAGCAGGGCCAGAGGAGCCCCATCAGTGCTGGGAGGGCTGGAACCCCTCTGCTGGGAGGTCAGGCTGGGAAAATTGGGGCTGTTCAGAAGGCTCTGGGGACACCTTCTGGGAGCCTTGCAGTATTCAAAGGAGAAAGATGGGATGGACTTTTGAGCAGGGCCTGTTGGGACAGGACAAAGGGTGATGGTTTGAAACTAAGAGAGGGAGATTTAGACCAGAGAGAAGGGATAAACTGTTGATGCTGGAGCTTGTAAGGTGAGAGCCTGGCCCAGGCTGCCCAGAGAGGTGGTGGCTGCCCCATCCCTGGCACCATCCCAGCTGAGGTTGGCCAGGGCTCTGAGCAACCTGCTCTAGCTGCAGATATCCCGGCTCAGTGCAGGGCTGTTGGACTAGATGAGCTTCTAAGGTCCCTTCCAACCCAAACCACTCCTCTATGCTGCTCTACCTGTGGTGACAAAAGCATGAGCTTCTGCCTGTTGCTCTTGTTACATCTCATCTCTTCAGGCACTGACCGGACACTGCCCTCTGTCCATCATTTATAGGTGTGGATGCAGTGCTGGCAAAGCAGCAAGTGGCTCCGAATGCTGCCGGCTGCAGAGGTGAGAGGATGCGTGTGCAGCTCAGCAATTACATCCCTGCAGCGGCGAGAACCAGTTTGGAATTAGCATCGCTCCGAGCGAGGTCATTTCAGGTCAGGAAAGAAGGGCTAGCATTTGAGATCTGCGGTGAGAAGGGAAAAAGAAAAAAAAGCCCAGCTCGCCACACACAGGAAGCTGTGGATGCAAGAGCGTTTGAATCATTTCAACCAGGGCTGGAAAAGTAGATTCAAGAATAGAAAACTGTCCGGCGTCGCTTGGTGCGGGAGGCGGATGAGCCACCCTGACCTGCACCCAGCACTACGCACCCATTAGACCCAGAGACCATCGTGTGAGGGGCACTGGATGGTGTCAGGGGAAGGAAAAGGGCATTTTTTTAACCAAATCTCTGCACCTACACAGATCTTCTCACCCTTTTAGGCCTCTGGGGTGGCAGGAAGGGCCAAACGCACCCAGACGGCAGAGGAGAGGTGTTGCTGTTCACTCGGCCCCGAATTCACCCGAGCAAAATCCCAGCTGGGCTCTTTGCTGGACAAATCCTCACGTCTTCCCTTGGCTAAACTCTCCCTGGCTTCGGCGGCTGTTTACTCATCTCTTGCTCAAGGAAGCCCCAGTTGAGGAAGGTTTTTTTTGACCCGGGTAAGGCTGGACAGAGGATGAGTAAGTTCCTCAGGCTCCGTCTTTGTGATCTGAGCCCCAGGGTGACCCTTTGCCAATAGAGGAATGGAACCCAGTGTCCAAACAGGACAGGAGGGAATCAGCTGGCAAGTGCCAGTTGTTTAGAAACGCTGCCTTGCCTGGCTGCCAGACACACCTACTTGTTCCAGGATCGACCTTCCTGCCTAAGGATATTTAACACACAATGGCTGGCACAACTGAACTTTAATTTTCCAGACAATTATGGTGAAGCGGCGTTCACCGCATTCCTTTCATGCTCCTTTGATGTTGGGTGATTTCACAGTGCATAATGATAGGACACAGACCAGGCTCACATCCTCACCCCTTGGAACTAGCACCCACCACCACAGCCTCGTTTATTTCTACATATATAACATATATTATATATATTTATATATGGGTCTTTTTTTTTTTTTTCTCCCCCACAGCAGCTGGAGTTATTTTGACCATCATTACTCTGGGTTCTTAATTAAAGCGCCCTTGTTAATTATATTAGGGGACACTCCTTAAGCAATTATAACTTGGAGAGCAAGGACTCTCCCTCCTCTGACTACAGCTCCCATTATACAAAGTCCTGGGAGGTGTTAAGCAGGATTGTTTGGGTATTTGGGATTTTCTGCAGTCTCTCATGAAATTACGTTTGCCACGGCTAAAAACATAATTTCTTAGTGATAAATCAAAGCTAACCCTGTGCTTTTTCTTCCTGCAAGCAGCCAGATGGAAGATGTCCATTGACTTTCAGTCTTTTCATCAACTTTTAGACTTTCCATCACTCTGAGATCATGATGCAAAGCTCTGGAGATTGAGACACAGAGATGTGTCCTTCTTGCAACCTCTGGAAGCAGAGGGAGCTGGTGATGAGGACCAACAAACCACTCCACCTCTGGGAAACATCCTGCAGCAGAAAGAGGAACCCAGCTGGAGCCAAGGCAAGTTGCATTATGAAAGTGTCTGGGAGCTTATAAAACTGTCTTTAGATTGGCTATCTAAACAGCTTAGTGATTGCCATCTTTTACACCTACCTTTGCCTTACTCCTCTGAGGCAGGGAAGTGCGAGTCCCACTTCATAGGAACCTGAGTCATAGAGGAGCAAAGAGATTTACCCCAGGTCACAGGCTCAGAATGGCTCCCAGGATGACGAAGACAGGATGGAGACATCCTGAGTCCCAACGGTGCTGCAGCCTCACCCTTGTTCATTCCCCTCCTCTCCATCTGACCCTCGTCTGACCCACAGGTGCACACAGTCCCTTCTGCAAAACACTTCTGTTTGCCCAGAGCTCTTGGCTTGTGCAAGCCCAGAAGTACCCTGTACGGCCAGTTTTGCACACATCTCCTACCCAGGCCCTGCTGGTGGCCCAAAAGTGAGTTGAAAGGAGCCTGCTTGTAGCAGCTCAGGCCACAGGTACACTGCTTGACCTTCTTTGCCACTCAGGGGTAGAAAGCAGCAATGAGCTTGATGTCACCCAGATCTTACAGAATAGCTAAGCCTTTCACTTGGTTGGGAGAAGCTTGGGCTCAGATCTCACTTGGAGAAGGTTTAAAGCCAATGCCTCCTCCTCCCAGGAGAACATTGTTATCAGCTTTATTCATTTAAATGCTCCTTCTCCTTTTGCAACTGATCTTGAAGGTCTCTTCCAGCCAAATCATTCTATGATTCTATGATATGTGGCACAGAACAGCAGAATAAGAAACCTGGGAGGTGAAAAGGAAGAAATTCACAGCAGGACTGTGTGACCTCCCTGTGAGGTGAACCAAGTGTGAACCCAGCTCTCCTGCTTTCCGGGTGAGCCAGCCAACCACCAGCACTCATCTGGAAGGTGTGATGAGGCATCCCTTCCTCCTCTTCTGCTCTTCCAAAAAGTGCTTGTGTCTGCCCACACTGGGGGGGAAAATGTCCCAGGCTTGGATGAAAGGGTCCTTTAGTCTCATGCATGATGTCCTGAGGAGTTAGATTCATCCTCTACACTCAAGCAGATTCACTTTGGGCAACTCCTGTGCAGCTTATGGTAGAGGTGTCTAGGCAAGAGGATAAAAGCATTCAGACAGCCATGAAGTTCTTCAGCCAAGCTCTTCTTGGTAAATGGGACAGGGACAACCTGGCAACAGAAAAGCCTTCCCTATTCTGATGGGGCTTCCAAAACCCATCCTAAGAGCTGAAGCTGGATTGCAGTTAAACCTTAAATGATCACCTAGAAGTGAGCAGGCATCTGGGAGGCAGGAGCTGGAACCAACCTCCCGTTCTCAGGCAATGCTTGTCTTGGCTACGTGGTGGTCACTGGGTGCTCAACATTTGCACCTGACCTCAAAGCCTCACTTATTATCTCTGATCTTGACTCATCAGCACAACTGTTGCCTGAGCACAGAGCCTGGAGTGTGGTGACTGAGCAGGGGGCATCTGAGGACTTGCAGCTGCAGCGGTAGGAAGGCAGGGACTTGGCTTGAGAGGTGTCTCCATCTCAGCTCCTGCTCGTTTCTCATGCTGGGGAGATGAGCACAGCGCAGGGCGCATCACCAAGGCGAATGTGAAATGAAAACCAATTGCCAGGTGGTTGGAAAATTCCCCGCTTGGGTTTCCAAAGAAAATCATAGGTTGGGTGGACATGTTATTTTATTAAACCCTGACATGCACTCTTCTCCCCGCCCCCATTACCCCAGGCACCTGCCTTCCTATCAGAGGTGTGTCTTCTCCCAGAGGAATGGCAGGCTGGGGAAGAAAGGTTTTCTGCAGCACCAGCACCCCGCAGCTGCTGGCTGGCTCCAAACCTGCAAACTGCTCGAAATGTCAATTGAGGTGCTCAGACAAATCAAGGGAGTGTGCTCGGGACAACTTCCTGGGACTGCTTGTGGTCAAAGATCCCCTTGCATTTTAATTTTTGTTTGTTTTCTCCTAGCCTTGCATGTTAAGCTTATGGCCTGGAGAAATTCCAGGCTGGGTAATTACCTTCTGCCTACTTGAAATTCCCTCCTGCAATTTCTCCAGGGCAGGGTGGAGTGAGGTGGGGGGGAATTGTTCCTGACATTCTGCTGCTGGAAAGGGACAGAAATCATGGCCCACTTCAGAAAGGATGGAAGAAGGAGGAATTGCTTCAGGGTAATCATAGTGGTCACCTAGCCCCTGTATGCTTCTCACCACAGTCCAGCTGTGAAGTTCCTTCACCAAAGATCATCAGGCTTCCAGGGCTCAACTCCAGTGAACTCAGGAGGCAGTGCTCTGTCTTGGTGGGTGCAGCTGGCAGTCAAGGCTGATGTTCAGCTGCAGTCCCAGTCCTGCAGTTATTTCATAGAATCATTGAATGGTTTGCATTGGAAGGGACCTTAAAGATCATCTTGTCCTGACCCCCCTGACATGTGCAGGGACACCTCCCACTAGACTAGGTTGCCCAAAACCCCATCCAAAAACTGGCCTTGAACACATCCAGGGATGAAGCATCCACAACTTCCCTGGGCAACCTCTTCCAGTGTCTCACCAACCTCACAGTGAAGAATTTCTTCCTAATTTCTAATCTAAATCTCCCTTCTTCAAGTTTGAAGCCATAACCCCTCATCCTGTCACTACAAGCCCTTGGGAAAAAATCCCTCCCCCTCTTTCTTATAGTCCACCTTCAGATTCCAAAAGGCCCCAGGAAGGTCTCCTTGGAGCCTTGCCTTCTCCAGACTTAACCCCAATTCTCCCAGCAGAGGGGTTCCAGCTGATAGTCTATCTTCTGTATACAGAGAACAAGTAGTTTAATGAAGCTCTTGGTGAGACAGATGTTCTATAGATGCAAGAGGTCTACTTGTGCTCATGCAAGTCTTGTGCCCAGAGAGATTTCTTCTCTTTGGGTTCCTTATGTAGCTCTTCTCCATTTCTGTTCTCCCTGGAGAGTGTATGTCTTTGTGAACTCTCATTTCCTCCTCAGCTGGGGTCAGTAATATCTAGTCATGCAGCCTACTAATAATGAAGGTCCATCTCTTAAGCTTCCACTGGGAGCTTTTCCCTTTCATCCTCTGTCATCACCAATACCCTGGTGTTTTCACAGCCTGTGATGGATCTGCCCTCTGGTAGTTTGTGTGATCTCTTTGTCTGTCTCTTTGTCTGATCTCTGTAGCTCCCAGCTATACCCATGGATCCCGATAAAGAGCAAACCCTTTTGTTTTAAACCTGTTAACAGAAGAACTGGGGGATGCAGCATGAGATGATGAGAACAGCCATTCTTCGTTCACCTTCTCCAGGACAACAGTGACTGTTCAGACCTCTCTTTCATTCCCTTTCTTCTCACCTGGCAGCATTTGCTTTCTAAGTTCTCATCCCAAAGCTATCCAGACACCCTATCATCTTAGGTAAAGTGATGTTTTCCCTTTCTGCTCTATGTTTTCTGAATCAGGACAGTAGAAATGCCCACTGTAACCAAGACAGAGGTTCCCTGTGAATTATGCATCATTTATTTTCCTTTTTTTTTTACTTTTTTTGGGTGATATTCTCAACTCATTTCCTCCCATTCCTTGCTCATAGTATTGCTGTAGCCTTCACAATGAAGGCAGGTGAGGCCAGGTCTGTAGAGAGGGGTGATGCACCTTCTCTTAGGTCAGCTAATGTAGATGCACATGCACACAGACACGCTCTCACACCCTCCTTAGAAACCTTGCCTTGTTAGAACTTCCCAACACTTGATTCGCCTCTTCTGACCACCACTCCCTCAAGGCCTGTCTGCACCCATACCTGGCAGCCCTCCTAGGGCAGGGCGGACAGTACTTGCCCCCACAGGCTCAGCCTGTCTGGATGCCTGAGCAGCCCTTCCCTATCCCCCAAGAGTTCAGGGCTCCTGCTATCATCTCTGCCTCTCTGATCCAAGATGTGATGTCCTCGCCCTTAGAGGAAGCCTTCAGCTCAGCTTCATGGGGATGCAAGGGGAGACACAGGGAGAGAATGAGGACAGGGGGGAGAGGCAACTTTGCATCTGGGTGTGTTGTGAAGGATGAAGCAGTCCATACCTCCAAGGCTGTCCTTGAACATGAGGCATTACTTGTCAAGTATCATGGGAATTTTCCTGCTAAAAGCTGAAGATGTCACCCTATGGAAGGATCCTTTTGCTTTCCTTGCTCTTCAGACAAAGAGAAACCCCTTAGAGCAGCCTTCTCCCCACCACACCCCTCACCTGAAGTCTTGCAGTGACCTGAAAAAGCCAGCCAAATTACCAGGCTGCAAGGACTCTGTTCATGGCCCACCCCTGGATGTGCTGAAATGTGGCATTTGGTGTTGACTTCCTCCACAGGAGAAGATGACTTTCCCCAAGGGTCCCTCCAAACCCTCTGTAGGATCTGTCCTGGGCTTCCTCACTTGTTTTGTGGTGTTACCTCTTACTGTGCTGGGCACATCTGAGATGGCTTTGGAGATGACCTAGAACAAGACCTTTCTCAGGTACCTTGAACTGAAGGCAATGAGCAGCCCCTCATCTGAGCTGCTGTGACTCTAGGAAGAAGGTCTGCAGCCACCAGCTTCACCCCAGTGAGAGACACTGATGTGAGTTGTGGGCATAAGACATGAAGCTCTCTCTATCTTTTATTTATTATTTTTTCCCCAGTGTGTAAATCAGTGTAATAGTGAATCTTGTCGATCAGAGAAGTTTGGGACTGGAGTCACTGATTGTAGGTATGGAGGGCAGCAGACCAGTTCCCAGTGGGGTTTTTGACCAGGCTTCCATTTTTCTTGGCAGTAGGGACATGCCAAATGCTCACGTTGTTTGGTTTTGCAGTGTGTACCCAACCTTAGAGCCCCAGCTGTGTCTAGTTCTAAATCTCTTGAGCAGTCAGATATGGGTTTCTTGTCCTTCTTTGGGTTGTAGGGCTCCATGATTCTTCCAAGAAACCAGACTTGGGGTTTCTGAGCCCTGCAGTTGCTCACGGTTCCCACCATTCAGCCACACATAAAATTGTTTAACTCTTTCTGGGGTAACACGGCAGGAGATTCAGAATTCCTTAAACCGCTTTCTTACCCTTAATAGTTTCAGGGTTTTCCAGCTCTTCACGAAATAGCATAAACCCCCCCAATACCTCATTCCTGTTGTCCAGTCTTATTCCTTCCCTGAATCTGAGCTTTAGACAAAGACTTTTCTTTCCTGCTTTGTTCCCTGCATTAGTATGGAAGAACATGCCTTGAAGGAACCTGCCTAAACATACCCCATCTGCTTTTGTAGAGGTTGCAGTTGCGTCAACCAAGTCTGACAGTGTTTAGGAAGCTCATTGCTTCCAGGTGCTGAGCCACTGATGGAGACAGTCCCTCCTCAGAATATTTTAAAGATAATCCGAAGCAGGATGGTCATTTTTGATGGGCCATAATAACCGTAATTTAGGCAAGATGAAACTCGCTCAGCATTTAAATAAAAAAAATAAAAAAAAAAAACCAAAAATGAGGCTTAGCATTTCATCCAGACATGTCTCTTGTTGTCATACTGGGACCATGCACTTAAATACAGGAGTTGTTAATTTAGAAGCTAAGCAAAAAAGGAGTTGTTTGGTTGGGTTTTTTTAATGAAACACAAGAGAAAAAAAAAAAGGAATTTCTCAACCATACGAACTCTCTGTCAGGATGAACAGATTGCATCCTCTGACCAAGACGAATTACAGTGGTTTTTATCTATGAAAGTATGCCCATAATTGAATTTCAGAAGGAGAACAGAATTTCAGTTGGGCAAGTTAAACCGTTTCATTTGGCCTTTGTTTCAATCCTTTGACTTTTCTTAAAAGAAAAAAAAAAAGCAATTGATCAGTTACAAAAACCAGCTCAAATAATGGAGCTATTGAATTTAATATCACTATAATATTAATTTAATATTGAATTTAATATGCATCCCATTCCTTGCATCAAGGAGTGGGAGATGGGTGTGATATGGCTACTCTGCCACTGGCTGCTGCTCTTCTCTCCTGACTGTGCTGCTTTGGAGCTCTCTGCAGAGGACAGATGTTGTCCTTGACCCCGCCACCATTAGTCCTGCCCTTTCTTACCCATGGATTGCCAAATTCTCTGGGGCTTCTGGAATCACTTTGCTTACCACACCCTGAGCCTCCACACCCCTTTCAACACAATCCCACACCTCCTCCACCTCCCTGGGCTCTTTCCCCAGTCGGTGCCTTGAACTCACCTTCTTTTCCACCCCTTTCTCCATGTTACTTGCTATCTAAATGTCCTATCACTGCTTTGGGACATTTCTTACTTCACCTTCTCTGCCTTGACATGTGTCTTGGTCCCTATCTGCCCAGAAATCCCTTCCCACTTCTGCAAGCACCCTTGAAAAAGAGAAGACTTGTCTCTTTAGCAGGGGTGGCCCATTTATTATTCTTTATTTGATTGTTACTAGTGCTAAGCCAGCTGGGTGCTCCTCTGTGTGCTAGAGGGAGTCAGAAAGACACAGTTGCTGCCTCAAAGGTTTTTTCCAGTTTAAGCAGAGCAAAGTTTTTCTTGGATCACACAGCAAATCAAAACATTCCAGATCCCAGCCTGGTCCAGATCCTTCAGCTCCCAGCTGGTGGTACCTGCAAGAGAGCACTCGAATGAAGTGGTGGCATCTCAGCTGCCTTGCTGGAGCACAGCTGTCCAGCTGAGGACATCTTGTTTCATCTGTCAGCTTCAGCTCCCATGCAGATGCACCAAACTGACCTACCTCGTGGGCAGCTTGTGTCAATTAATTTAGTTAAGAGCTAGAAAATGTTTTGAATCCTCTACGGCGATGGCAATAGCCAAAGCACCTTTCCATTGTTAATTATCTTGTGGCAGGGAGATGGAATTGTCTTGCTGCTCCATTATATGGCCAGGAAAATGGAGCTGTCAGGAACTCCTCTCCACAAAGGTGAACAAATGACAGAGACAGGCTTAAATTCAGGGATTTTCCACTTACTCATCCTGAACCCGGCCTGAAGGTCCTTACTCAGCTATTACCTACACTTGACCTGCAGATGCTGTTTCTTCTATGTCAACAGGGGTTTCCCTAGCGAGGAGACAACAAAAACAGAGGAAAGGTCAAATGTGCAAGGCCAGGTTTCCTTCCTAAAGACAAAATGGACTGAGGCAATTGTTCATCCTACCTGGCTGCAGGCACATGGCAGAGGTGATGAAGGTTTGTAGGTATTTCCAGAGCTTGGAGGTTTGAGTTGCCTGATGTTCTCCTCTGAGACCATGGACATGAAGGAAAGGGGTGTGCTCTGAAGATGGGTGCATGCCTGATTAGCTGGCCAGTAGGTGCTGACTGGTCAACTGGCTGGTAATTGAGGCAAGATCATGAACTTTCCTTTTGAGGTTGGACTTGGAGAACAATTTGGTTGTCCAGGCCTGTCCCAGGCTGCTCAGGGCAGGGGTGGAGTCCCTGTGATCTCTGGAGGGGTGTCCAAGCTGTGGAAATGTGATGCTGAGGGCCATGGGTTAGTGGTGCCCTAGCAGTGCTGGATTAAGGTTGGACTTAATGATCTTGATGATCTCTTCCAACCAAAATGATTCTGTGAATTCAACAGGGGACAGATTGGTCCAAGAAAAAGATTTGGCCTTATTTTATTGCTACCCTGTCTCAGAAATGCATTTCTGTGGAGGTCAGTCAAGTTGACGATCGCCCAAGAATTAAAACAGAGGTGATTCTGGATCAAAATAAAATTAAATGAGTGCAGAGATGTTGCACAATGGATCAGAATCAGAAATGAAGCAGCCAGACTGCACATGGCAGGGAGGGGTTTAGGCACCACCCACGGAATAAGGTGGTGAGAGTATGGGTCCAACCAACCTCCCATTAACCAGAGCTGCTCTTTGACAGCCACCACCCCACCTTCCCCTCCTCTCCTCCTCTGTGCAAACACGGACACGTTGTAGCTGATGGTGAGCAATTCAAGTCAAGCCCAGATCCAGATGCAGAGCTCAAGTAGGTCTGGGGTGGGTTTACAGAAAAACAACAACAACACAATCCTAGCAGAAGAGGAGAAAACACAGACATGTGGAGAAGGCCAATGGAGAGGAGGGGGTAGGGTCAGCCTTTGCCTTCCTTGGGGCCTGGAGCATCACGCATAATTCGTGCAGAGACAGTAACCAAATCCACATGGCACACAGGCCTTGGCAGATGAGTGTAATTTAATAGAGCGAGCACCATACCTGAGGGGAAGGGAAACTTGTTTATTTGGAAACAAAACTTGTTTTTCTCTCTTTTTTTCTTTTCTTTTTTTTTTTCTTTCTTTTTTTTTTTTTTTGGGGTTTGCTTTGTTCTAGCCTCGAGGCCCTCGGAAGTCTGTGCCAAGTCAGTGTGCTCAAGTTGTTGTCTTTTTTTCTTTTTAACCCTACCTCTGCTGATTCAGACAAGGAGGTAGGACAACTAAATAAATGTTTTCCTAGATACAAAGTCTAGAACAGACTGCTAGACAATTTTAAAATGCTAAAAAAGAAAAGTGTTGTATTCTCGGCTTCCTTCTTTGGCGTCTGAGGTAAGAAAGGGACATTCTGATCACAGTCACTGTGGAGCTAGTGGAAGAGAAAAGCAAGTAGAAATAGTCTCAAAATTCACCTGCTTCCAGGAGCTGCATCTTTAAAACAAAGAAAAAATAATGTCATGAAAAGCCCAGGGAAATCTCTCATTATTGAGAGATTATTGGCAGAACCCATTGACAGTCCCATAACCTGATCTTCTGCATCACACACTTGCAGCAGGTTCTTGAGCATACAAAGCAAGTTATGGGCTTGAACCAAAAATTTCTGAGGTGACAAAGCTTTAGGGAAAGAAGGGAATAGGGGTAGACATTAAGGATTTGCAACAGCCTCCTTCTGAAGGGTTGAAAGCTTCCCCCTTGAATATCCACAAACAGCTCTGCACTTTGCATCACTGTTCATCTTTCCAGGGATATCTCAGTTTTGCTGCTCCTGCTCAGCAGTTAGAGTGAAGAGGAGCGTTGCCCACAGAGTGGCTGTTGTTAGAGCCTCACAACAAGAAGGATGTAACCTCTCCTCCCAGGAGAGGATGGAGCTTGTCCACAGAAGGGCAACAGAGTTGGGGAAAGGTCTGGAGCAGGACTGTAGTAAGGAGAAGCTGAAGGACCTCCTCTTGTTGAGCCTGGAGAGAAGGAGGCTCAGGGGAGACCTTCTGGCTCTGACAGCTCCCGACAGGAGGTTACAGCCAGGGGAATTGGGGTCTGCTCTCAAGGAAGAAGAACCAGGACAAGAGGAACCAGCCTCAAGTTGGAGCTAAGGAACAATGTATTCCCCTTGAAGGTTGTCCAGGTCTTTCCCAGGCTGCTCAGGGCCGGGCTGGAGTCCCCATGATCCCTGGAGGGGTTTCCAAGCTGTGGAGCTGTGGTGCTGAGGGTCATGGGGCAGTGGTGCCCTGGAAGTGCTGGGTTCATGGTTGGACTCAATGATCTTAAAGATCTCTTTCAACCAAAGTGATTCTATGACTTTCTACAAAGAAATATCAAATCCCTCATGCAAAATCAGAAAGCAGCTTATTTAATGACTGCCTTCCAGAGGTGAGTACCACAAAACTGCACGGAAAAACATTCCACTCTGCAATACTGAGCTCTTGGCTCCTAGCATTGGCACTGCTCACTTTTTCATGCACTTTCCTCATGACTTGGAGTGAGCTTGGCCCATCAGCAGATGGGAAATGGAGGTAAAGAGAGGCTAAAAGTGGAAGGGCCAAAAGTAAAAGGAAGGTCTCTCTGTGGAGTCACTTCCAGCTCATGGTCCTGCTCCGTGCTAAGGTTTCAGAAAAATGAGAGGTAGTACTAGAAAACGTTCCTGTGCCAGAGGTGAGAAAAGTGATGCAAATTTTCTTCCATTGCTCTTGCAGTTTCCATCTTGGCAGCACATGAGAACAGAGGCAGGGACAGCAGAAGGTGCAACGGACATGAGAAAAACGTAAAAGCAATATTCCAACCACAGAGAACCCGGGTGAGGCACAAGTCCCGTGTCTAGGCCAGGCAAACCCTTGCTCAATCCCCAGAGGAAGGTAAGTTTTTACCTCCTCTCAGGTTTCACCTTATCTCTGGATCCAGGATACAGCCAGGCAGAAGACCAAAGGCCCACAATTACTGCAGCGATTTCCACTTGCTTGTGGATGCAGCAAAGGCCACATTCGAGGTAACACCAAGGGTGGAGAAATTTAATAAACAGTGCCTTTGAGGTATTCTCCATATCAAAACAGTGAGATAAATAATTACTAATGATTAGAGACTCTGCCAAGTGGTTTCACAAACAGCGCTGAGGCAATGAACCTGAAAGTGTGTCTCCATCAGGTGAAACATGCTCTCAGTGGGGAGGACACCAGGCCCTCAAAGAAAATGTGGTAGAGTGAACTTTTAGTAGGTGACAGTTCAAAAGGAAGATGAGATGCGAGGATATTTTTGGAAGAGGACTCAAATACCTGCGACACAGGTCCCAGCTAGATAGAAGCTACTGGTCGCCCTAATGAGCCTAAATTGCACCTAGAGCAGAACGTGAGGAAAGAAGAGTTTTTAATCAACAAGATGTTTTTCAGTCTGTGGGATGAATGGGGCTCTTTGTGTGCAAACCTTCTCATGCTCTAACACCATCTGAAAATGGTGGATGTGTCTGCCTACATCTAGTCAAGCCTTTAAGTTACTGTTGTGTATTATAGGTGCATGACAAAGCTGTACTCAAAGTCACCTTGGGCTGTCCTCCCACCTGGCCAGTACAGGTTATGTTCACTTGCTCACAGAGACCTCCACTTTGACCTGGACAGGCTGGGGAGCTGGGCAGCGGGGAACCTCATGTAGTTCAGCAAGGGCAAGTGTAGAGTCCTGCAGTTGGGGAGGAATAACCCTCTGCACCAGTACAGGGGAGGGGCTGACCTGCTGGAAAGCAGCTCTGCAGAGAAGAACCTGGGAGTGCTGGTGGGCAACAAGTTCCCTATGAACATAGTTTAAGGGTGAATTAAACCAGAATTTAATAATAAAATTATTATTAATAAAAATAGAAATATTCTACTAGAGCAGAATAGAGTTAATGGTTGGACTCAATAAGCTCAAGGGTCTTTTCCAACCTGTATGATTCTAAGTAGTGCCACCAGTCCAGTGTGGATTTTTCAGAAAATAATGAAATAGTACCAAAAGTCTGCATTTGGCCAGCTGAATTCCTCCCTAAAAGCAGGATTAATATGGAAATAAATATATCTAATTTTAGGAGTCTCTTCATGGTGGATAGGGATTCTTCTTTGAATAATTGGGGATCCAGGACTCCAGTGGTAATTGCACAGAATTGTGTGGTAATAGCCGAGATGTCCTAAGGTATGTGATACATCTGCACGTGGCTGACTCAGGACCTGCTGGAGACTCCTGCCCTTCTGGAGCAGCCTTTGGAACCTGAGTGGAATATTCCACAATGGCTAAAACACCAGCACGTGGCTGCTTGGCCACCCAAAGGCATCCCAGGTCAGTCTTCTCAATTAAAAGCCACTTGTCACCCCTCTTGCTGTAGACACCCTCCTGCGTTTCTCGTTAGACCACCTTGATTAGTGCCCCTCCAAGTACTCCAGGATCTTGCATGTTGAGCGGACAGGTAGATACCCACGTGCACCCTCATGCAGGCACACGAGGATGGGTGTGGTGGCTCTGTGGTCTGAAACCTCCCCTAAACCCCTGACATTGATTCTCTGAGTGTGACTTTGAGCTGCACTCTGTGGAAATGCCATTTAGATAATTCTTCCCTTTTGTGTCTTGTGAAACCACCAGCTGGGAGGGAGCCACAAGACTCACTGAAGTCAGGATATTGCTGCTATTGCTTCCGCTTTATCTGCAAGGTTTGGTAACCTTCCAGGTTTGGAAATGAGACTGGTTTGACGTGATTTGTTGTTAGGAAATCTATTCCTTATCACTTCCGTATCCTCCAGGGTTGAACAAGGTATGTTCCGTCAGCTCTCTTTGTTGATGCTGAAGCTGACAACTCTACAATTGCTTGGAGTTTTCTTCCCTGCTCCTTCCCTCCACCTTGTTAAAGGCAAAGTTCATGACAACCTCTCCTACAGCTTTCTGAATTCTCATGTGCTTGTTCACACTTCTCTCCCTGGCACACTCCAGATGGTTCCCAGTGTCCAGAGGGCAGGAGTTAAGGGCTAAATGACAACTTTGTACTTTATCTCCCTGTCTTCCCAGGCTGAGACTGAAGATGAAAGGCCTATGAAATGTGACTTTGCATCCTTAGCCATCTGGGTGGTCACCAAGCATCTGATGAGCTTGGATGCTCCCGGTAAGTAGAGAAGAAATTGATTGATTGGCACCTAGATTCCAAGGTGATGGGTACATGAGGAACCTGTGGGCTGAAAGATTAAAGAGATATTTAAATAGCACCACCCAACAAATAGAGATGTACTCAAGACTATATTAAGAGCATGAGTTGTCCCAGATAATTGTTTATAGGTCAGAGATGGCCTTGGCTTGGCTCTTGAGTGCTCCAGGACCTGCCCACCCCAGAGCATCCAGCTTACCTAAACAGTCCATAGCCTGTTCTTTCCCCACTTTGGACTTTGGCCTCTGGTCCAACCTCTATCTTAATTGTCTTAAGCATCTGGACTCTGTTAACATTTTTTTTAAATTTATTTTCCCTCTTTATTTGGTCAGCACAGAAGTAAAAAAAAAAAAAAAAAAAAAAAGCCCTTGATATTTTACTCTTCAATGTCCCATTACATAAGGTTGTCTTGTCCAGAGGGGTACAGTGTCATTATGACTTTTGGGCAGGGTCTGCTGTGCAAGGGAGGGAGCAGAAGACAAAAGCAGGAGGAATCTGTCCTGGAGACAGCTGACTTACTGCACAAGCCCCTCGCAGCACTGGATTATGGGCAGCCAGCCCCAGGCCTGGCTGTGATACATGGTTAGAAAATATCTGCCAAAATAATTTCTAACTGAGAACAGTATTTTTTGGACACGGCCGAGTCCCACCACCCCCTCCACCCCGCACCACCTCCAGACCCTTTTTCACAGAACCGTAGAGAATTCAGTGCAAGATCCCACAGAAAGAACATCAACGCAAGAAGATGGATTTGGGGAAAGAATTAAACACCCCAATTTCTGAATTCTTATTTATTTTTTTTCTAGATTTTGGGAGACATGTTTTACTGGTGTTATCTTTGTTCCAGGACAATAATTTTTTTTCCAGTTTTCCATGGTGTGTCAGTGGTGAAGGATTCAATGTGACTATCAGCGTGTCAAAATAGAGCCATGGAAGTATTCCCTTATTTTCTTTTGTTTGCCTTCTCAAATATTTTAAGGCAAATACTATTTAGCACTGACTGAAATCTCTTATCTTCCTTTCTCGATCAAAGCGTCTCCTGTTTGTGTTGTAATTAATAAGTAATGAAACACCGTAATTACAATACAAACAGGAGATACTTTGATCTGGAAGGGAAGATAAGGGTATTTCGTTCACTGCTAAGTAGCAGCTGCTTATAATGATTTTGAAAAGAAAATAAAAATAGAATATTTAAACAATTTTTGGTCATTAGTGTCGTGCCAGAAGTACCTGCCATAACATAGGAATAGATAATATAAATATAATAAAATACTATTAAAAACCCATAAAATAACCAAAGAATTTCTTGAACTATGTTTTTGGAGTGAAAAATTCCCTCATCCAGGCGGTTTCAAAAGTAGTTGGTTTTGATCTGATTCCAAGGGAAAACAGTAGAAGTTCCTGGGAAAATGGGAACGTGTGAGCATCAGCCTCTCCTTGCTCATTCTTCATTTCCTTTCCTTGCACTGTCTGAAGATGATGGATAAAGACCATCTCCCCAGCTACAACTTCGTGTCCTTGAAACACCCAGGGCCACCATTTGCAGCACCCTGGGCTCTGCTGGGGTGCCCTTGAGAAGGGTGGCTGCACTTCAAAGCCCATGGCCTGGCTGCTGAGCTCAAATCTAGAGAAGCTGAGACATCTGGTTCATGTTGGGATCATTCTGTGGCAGCAGCAATGAGGAGACCTGGGAGGGGAGGCTGCATCCTACAAGGCCATCTCTCTAGCAGAGGACCATTTAAGTCATGTCAGGAAGAGAGGTAGGACCTTTGTGCAACTTCCATCTCCTCACAGAGGCTACAGCCAGCCCTGGTTACATCCTTTTTCTTCTGGGTGCCTCATGGTTTGGTAATGATTAGTGTTCGCTGGTTTTACAATATAAAATTACCTTGAGGAAATTGCTCATCCATCACTTTCAGGTTTCTTCCAGAAATTCGGTCAGAAATTTGTACAGAAATAAACATTTTCTGAGAGAAAAGGAAACGAGCCAAGCCAAGCCAAGCTGAGTCAAACTAAGCCAAGCCTGATGTTAATGGGAGGCAGAATAATGCAAATGTATACCTAGGAAAGAAGAAAAATGTAAAGTTGGATGGGTATCATATTAAATGATGGTGAACTCAACTTCGACTACAATTTAACTAATTAGTTTGACTACAATTTAACTAAAATTTTACTGTTTTCTATCACAGCAGAATAAGGTTTAAAGAAGCAATACTAGGATGAGCTAAGCTTCAAAATCAGGATGGGGAAGCTGCTTCCTTTGACAAGATTCCTCTAGTGCTGATCAAACCCCTTTGGGATCACCTCGGGGAGGCAGAATCCTCATACCCATGGTTAGATAATATCCAGATCTGCATAAGGTCAGGGACGAGCAAAGAGGGGATGGTCCCACTTCAGCAAACTTTCTGAACTTCACCTTTTTTTTGGTTGATATTTCTAATGTTACCTGCATGAAGAACCTTTTGTGGGGGGGAACCTAACTCACTTTTTTTACCCCTATAATTATTTTGTGGCAAACAGGTTCGAGTGCACTGGTTAGTCTGGGGTGTTGTGCTTCAACTACTTCATCAGCTTGCAGTTGGAGCCTTCTAGAACAAATTTTCCCATGAACTTTGTACTCTGTCCTACCTCAGGCTTGCTCCTTGGCCCTCATGTCAGTGATAAATAATAACCATCCATTTTTGCATACAATAGACATTTGATACCCTCTACTAAGGAAGTGGTTAAAGCAGCTTTTCCACCTACTCTGGAAAGATTCCTAGTAATGAGCACTTTTCCATACATGACTGTCTTTATTTATTTTTTTTCTTTTCCTTTTTTTTTTTTTGGTCTGTTACCATGTTCTTTAAACACAACTTTTTCCAAAAACATGAAGTATCTTTCTTGTTGTGCAGCTGTCATGCTTGTCTTTATTTTTCACATCAAGCACTAAACCATATCATTGTTATCACGTGCGTAATAACCATCCACCTTGACCTACATAGCAGTTAATGAATTCAGAAACATTTCTGTTTTATTATTTTCCTGAATAATTATAATTTATAATAATTTCCTGAATAATAATAAGATCCATCATATTGCATGGTACTAAGCACTGAACTAGGTCCCTCCTAAGATAAACACGTGTTCAAGCTGTAGCTGAAATTCCAGACTCAAGAACAAGATATATTAATGGTCCTACAGTTACTTCTGTTAACCAAATGACCAAGAGTCAAAATACCTCAAGTTTTGTGTTTTTTGGTGGTTTTTTTTTTTTTTTGGTTTGTTTTTTTTTTTAAAGAAAGCATGATCTGATCTTTTTCACTCAGCACTTTTTCTGGCCAAGGAAGTTAGTCCTCTCATGGACTAATTCAGTATGAATTTCTCCTGAATTACACCTCAGAAAATGTGTAGCGCAGTGAGAAAAAAACACGCAGTGACTTGACTTCCTAAAACTGATTGGAGAAAAACATCTTGACTTCCTTATTTCTGGGAAAATTCTGAAATTCTGAATATCTGTCAAACTAAACAGAGAAAAAACTCAACCAATCAATGTCTTCTGACCAGACAGGTTAAAAAAATAAAACCCAAATAATGGACAAGTACGAATTTGCTGATAAAGAAACATTTTGTCCTAAAGAGTGAGGACTTCTGAATGCAATAAAGTCAGAATAAACTATTTTAACATTTAGCTTGCTAAAATATGAAGCATATCTTCAGATACTAACATGAATATATGTCAACATTATATGGAATAGATGTCAAAATGGATCTATTGAAATGAGCTATTGAGTGAAGAGGAAGCAACAGAGCTGGGGAAGGGCCTGGAGAATAAATCTGATGAGGAGCCATTGAAGGAGCTAGGAGTGTTTGGTGTGAGGAAGAGGAGGCTGAGGGGAGCCCTCATCACTCTCTACAACCACCTGAAAGGACATTGCAGAGAGGCTGGTGCTGGTCTCTGCTCACAGGGCATTAGTGATAGAACAAGAGCGGATGGATTCAGCTGCTCCAGGGGAGGGTTAGACTGGACATTAGGGAAAAAATGTTGACAGGAAGAATAGCCAGAGACTGGCACAGGCTGCCCAGGGAAGGGGTTGAGTCCCCATCCCTGGGTGTGTTGAAGGGTTGTTTGGATGGGGTTTTGAGGGACAAGGTTTAGGGGTGAACTTTGCAGAGCAGGGCTAATGGTTGGACTGGATGATCCCAAGGATCTTCTCCAACCTTAATGATTCTATGATCTCACCATGGTTGTGCTTCTTCATGCACTGCAAGCAGAGCCATCATCTTTCTACCTTCATCAAGTGGAGGTAAGAGTGGTGGGGCTGATGTTGCAGGGAAAGTCAAGTCATCATCTCACACAGGCTGATGATTGTGACTTAATCTTGTTGATGGAAAGTGCTGCTAAAGCAGAACAGAGCCCTTTATGAAACCAAGAGACATTTCTAGCTCGCGGTCACGCATCTTGCTGCTTTCGTCCCTCTTGCAAACGGCAGATCTTCTCCAAATGGTGGAGAATTACGAGTTATCAGACCGTGCAGCCCATCTCCCTGCCAAGGTAGTGCTGTTTCCCACAATCTCTTTATTGTCTACTCAAGTTGTAATCTCTCTCTAAGCAATGGGGCCTCCAGAATTTCCTATGAGAGACAGTTCCACAGTCGTCCAAACCCCAAATGAACACTGGAGACTGTGTGTGCAGGTCCAAGAGGAGAATTAGGATATTGCCCTTTGGTTTAGCCCACAAGTAAATCTTCTTGGATCTCAGGCTCCTTCCTCACTGTTTCATACACACAGGAGAGCCAGAACTGCATGAACCAGTATTTGTGTAGATCTATCCCTTTGGCAAAGCACAATGTCCTGGCCCAGTTTAAGGACAGCATTTGGTCTATTTGTCTTCGTTTCTCCATTTTGATGTCTGACCTTACAAATTGTTCTTCCTTTTTTTTTTAAAAAAAAAAAAAAGAAAAATTAAAAAATTTCTTCCCCCTCCTCTTGTCCCTTCCCCTTTTTCTTCATGCCACCAGCATTAAATAGCTCAAGGCTGTATTTAAAGAACTGAGAAGCTGCAAAGAATCAAGTAGGATAATGGGAAGAAAGGCTCAATGGGTCCCCCGGGACTTATCATGGTTTCTCTCCAACTGTTTTACATAGAGTCGAAAGTTCAACCTCACATTTTCTGGAAAAAAAAAAAAAAAAAAAGAAAAAAAAAGAAAAAAAAAAAGAGAAAAGAAGTAGAAAAAGAAAGAGGACAAGTCGTGATGTGGGAATCTTTGGACTGTGATGAAGATGGAAGGCGCCACTCGAAAAAGCGGAGCTCTTCCAATGAGAAACAGATGTCCTACATGTTCCTAAACACATTCAGTCCGTTTTCAATTACACCAGAAGTAGAGCAGTAATGAGAAACAAAACAGGGTTGTTGGTTGGAGTTTTTTGGGTTGGTTTTTTTTTTTTTTTCTCCCCCTCTCTCTCTCTCTCTCTCTTCTGTCTTCTTCCCTTTCTGCCCCAGATGGATCGGTAGCGTATCTCCAGATGACATCTCAGATTGCTTCCTAAAACAATGCTAATCATCTAATACTTGTAGCCTGACACTAATCTTTTCTTTCCTCAGTCTTATTTTCTTCAGACAACTGAATGTGGGACCAGTTCTACAGTCTGAGGAGCTCGTTAGACTTGACGAGAAAGGCTTATTCTGCTCATTTTCTGCTTGTTAGAAGCTCATTGATAACGACACTTTTATGTTTTTTTCGGGTTTTGTTGTTTTTTCCAAACCAAGACTTGACCCAACGTCTTTCTTTTCTTAGCTGCGGGATCCCTCATTAAGGCAAAAAAAAAAAAGGGAGAGATTTCACTCAAAAGATTGTGTGTTAGGATCAGAAAGTATCCCGAACTACTGTTTTTCTTCTATTTTCTTTTTTTCCCAAAGCAATTAGGGATTTTAATCAGTACTTTCTTGGTTGCTCAAAGACAAGTTCACAACAAAAACAAACAAAGGGAAACACAAACCAACCCCCTCTTTCCAAACTCCCCCCCACACACACCCAGATGCTTTGATAAATCTAGATTTTAAGCCTTTTCTTTAGATGCAGGTTGGTTTATAATGGGCTAATCATTAGGATAGAGTTAGACCCAGCAAAGGCTGTTCTACTTTGAGCAAGGAACCAGCAGAGAGAGGACTTTGGAAAGCTGCAGCCAGCCCATGAAGATTACAGATCTAAAGCTCATGTCATTTAAGGACATGTGTATTAACACAAAATGATCTGAAGGATCCTATTCCTCCATTGGGCTGTCCTGTTACTCAGATGACTGACTCCTTAAGGACAGATGTCCACACCATTGGATTTTCTGTAGAGTCTAATTAATTCACTGGAAAAGGACTTGGGGGTGCTGGGGCTGAGGAGCTGTCAGAAAGATGGGGGCAGACTTTTGAGCAGGGTCTGTTTGGACAGGACAAAATGTGATGGTTTAAACTAGAAGAGGGAGATTTAGACCATCCATCAACCCAACATTATCATGATCACTAAACCATGTCCTGAAGTGTTATGTCTACACGTTTTTTGAACACCCCCAGGGATGGCGATTCCACCACCTTTCTGGGCAGCCTGTTCCAAGGCCTCTCCACTCTCTGAGAATAGATTTTTTTCCTAATATCCAATTTAAACCTCCCTTGGTGCAACTCAAGCCTATTTTCCTGCAGTCCTCAGCCATGGACTGAGGACAGTCACCTTCCTAAAGCCTCTTCTCCACCTCCCCTTCTCACAAAAGGTGTCCTGCAGGACATCCCCTCATGCTTTTCTGGCATTCACAAGCCCAGTACTCATTTAGCAGGATCTTAGTCCTTTTTTCTCTTTCCCTCCTTACAAAGTTAATTTACAGGACTTAGATGATCTCCAGAGGTCCCTTCCAACCCCCACCACCCTGGGATTCTGTGTGATTCTGTGTGTGAACCCACAGCCTCTGCATGGATATTGTTCCTCTCTTTTTGTAACCTCCTTTATTTCCCTGGAGATTGTTCCATGAGAAAGAACAATGAAATAAAATAAATGGATTCTTGCTTTTTTCTTTTTCTTTCTTTCCTTCTTTTTATTTTTTTTTTTTCTTCTCCAACCCTCTGTGTATTTTAATTAAGAAAACAAAACGAAACAATGGAAACACCCCATCAACTGCTATGTCCTGCTGGGATGTGCTGGACACAATATGCCTTGCAGAAAGATGCCCCCTTGAACGAAGAGACAGGAGACGCTCTGGGGAGGCCACATCCATGAAATGCAGCCTGTGACATCGGAGTTCACCCCTGGCAGCACAGACTGACTAGTTCAGGCCCAGATTGATCCTGATTCCATGAGCCCGAGGCCACCGTGCTCTTGCTAAGACATACAGAAGGGTTTATTACCTCTGTGCTGAGGCAGCTGGACATCCTCCAGCCTTCAGATGGCCCCAGTCCAGGAGGCTCCTGTGTCTCTGAACCGCAATTCCCAGCTCATCCAGATCTGGGGTTAGCAGGGATGGGATTAACACAGACTGAGGCCATACCCTAATCTGCTTTATCACTTCAGAAACAGCCCCACAACAGTGCTGATCCATGCTCTGGGAAACCCTGGAAGCTGCTGCTTTGCATCTACCTGCTGAAGCAGCCAAGCCTGAGGCTACACCAGGACCGTGGAAAGGCTCTCCCACGGCTCCAGCTCAAGGCAAAGTATGGCTTGCTGCTGGGACACAACCAAGGGTGGGTTGCCACCCCAAAGCACTTTATTACCTTCATCAAGTTGCTGCTGCATGCATGCCTGCATTCAGTCTCCTCCCCAGGACAACCCACCTGGCCCCCTTTGCTGGCAGCTGCTCTTCACACTTTTCTTAGCACCTTCTCCAAGGGACCCGAGACCCCTCCTGTGCCATGTGGAGGTGACCTGCATAGGACAGACCCACTTCTAGTTGGTATGTATAAAAAGGATGTATAAAAGCTTGGCTTTGCTTGAACGGTTCAGGACAGGGAGCCAGCAGATCCTCCTCCCTGTGCTCCAGAGCTCCCACACAAAGGTGGGTAGGTTCCTGGTGCTTTCTGACCTCTTGTCTCCATGCACAGAGTGTGTCGAGGCAGTGGCCTTGTTTGGTGCCTCTAGGCTTGACTGCAATCCAAGGAAAGGAAAGGTGAAATTTCACAGTTGGCTGAAGCTTCTCTAAACTGGAGCTGCCAACAAGGGCAGCCATGCCCTCTGCCTGCACCTGGCTGCCTGACCCTGCCAATTTCTATGAATCAGATCTGGCCATCAGATGGTTGTGGGTGATTTACTGAAAACTAGCCCAACAACTGCAAATGAGAGCTGGCTTTCAGATGAACTAGGGAACGGGTGGGAAGTGGGGATGCTGGGAAATGCAGGTGGGAGCAAGGAGAAGCAGTGCATGGGTGAGATGAAGAAGGTTGTGAAACACTGATGTTTGGGTCATCTAATCCAACACCCCTGCAGGGAGCAGGGATCTGCACCCAGAGCAGGGTGCTCAGAGCCCCCCCAGCCTCCCCTGGGACGGTGCCAGGGATGGGGCAGCCACCACCTCTCTGGGCACCCTGGCACAGGCTCTCACCATGCTCAGGGTAGGTAAAACATTTCTTCCATCTCTCTAGTCTAAATCTCCACTGATGTTGGTTTAAACCATCATCCTTGTCCTGTCCCAACAGCCCCTGCTCCAAACTCTGTCCCCATCTCTCTGCCAGGCCCCTTCAAGTCCTGAAAAGCCCCCAGAAGGTCACCCCAGCACCTTCACTCCAGGCTGAACCCCTCCCAGCTCTCCCAGTCTATCCCAGTCCAGGGTTCCAGCCCTCCCAGCATTGCTGGGACTCAAACAGCTCCCCGTCTCTGCTGTGCTAAGGACTCCAGAGCTGCCCCAGCCCTGCAGGGGAGTCTCCCCAAAGCCCTGGGTGCAGAGGGGCAGGATCCCCCCCCTGGCCCTGCTGCCCAGGCTGCTGGGGGTACATCCCAGGGTGCCAGTGGCTACCGGGTGCCAATGCACAGGGCCAGCTCAGCTCCAGCTCCTCACCCTTAACTCCTTCTCCATGGGATCCACACAAGACATCCACACAGTAGAGAACATCACTTCTGCATTAAAATATTTGTTGAAAGTATCATCAGCTTTCTACTTGGTCATCACAGAGAAAGTATCTTAAGGAATGAAGAGGAGACTGTGGCTTTGAGGTTAAATTTACATTCTTAACTCTGCATTTCTTAGTTTCTGAGCTTTTGATTTCTCAACATTTCCATTTCGTTAACCTTTGTTACTTGCCTGCAATATAAACTGGTCTTGCACGTTGCCAAAGGAAATCATAAACATTTGAGCTGTTCCTTGGCCTCTCCTGAAACCTACCGTCGTGAGGACGGCCGACCCAAAACAAAGTCATCTTTCACAAAAGCCACCTCAGCTTTTCTCCTTACACCTCTCTCACCGTGTCCTTGGATGTGCTTTTCAGTGTTTACAAATGAACTTTGAGCCCTAACGTCCAGAACCTCGTATTTTAGCACCCGTGGCCAGATGGAAGCAGTTCGCAACCCGCTACGCCTCTCCCCCCACCCCCCCACCGTCTGCAGCGAGTTGTTAACAAGCCTCCCCTGCTTCTGTTCTCAAAGCACACCAGATTAAATCGATATTAAGGCTTTTCACGTGACAGCCTTTCAAATGCAACCGTGAAGAGCCCAGATTATCGTCGAAAAACCCGGATTCTGCGTTGGCGGAGCCGGGCTACCTGCAAGCTGCAAGAAGTGGAACAAGTTGGTATTTGCCTGATCTCCTGTCACTTAAAAACCCTCTTTTTTTTTTTTTTTCTTTTTTTTTTGGGGAGGGTTTTAACCCATCTGAACTCTTGGGAATTTGATTATTTCCATGAAGAAGCTTTTCCAAAAGAGGCTACTTGTAGCCTGCAAACCTGAGCGGGTCTCACTCCTCGGGGCTGCACCCTACAATCTCAACTCAGCCACCCCTCTGTGCACACACCAGCTCTTGCTGGATGGTTCTCAAATTAATGTTTTTACATTGAAAAAACAATACTAACGAGCTGAAAACCCCAAATCCTAGGTCAGCACGAGGGTTCTGTCCCACCACAAAATGTTTGTTTCGACTTGTAAGGGATGAAAACCATAGAATACAAAAGAAAAGGTTTAACTGCACGGGATGACGCTGCGGTGAACAAGTCCCATCCCTTTGCTCCTTTCTGTCTTGTTTTAAGGGAAATTCCAGTTTTCTGTGTTCTGTCTGAGAAGGGAAAAGGTCTCAGGTTGTACCGTGAGGTGAAGGACTTGACTTTCCACTCCATTTCTATCTTAGTTCAGCCCCTGTGCTACATGCACTCCTGTATACGGACACAAACCTAAAACCTCTTAAAGCCTTGCCACTGATTTTTAAAGCATTCTATCCCCCAGACAATGATAAAACACACAACAAGCAAAGTTCATAGGAAGCACTATGACACAGGTGAGAAAATTCCTGTTTCGAAGATGGCCAAATGTCAGCAAAGAAAGTCCTAGGACTTTAAAGCACTGAGACACTTCCTTCCAGAAATTCAAAGACATTTAGGGATACCTTAGAAATCTACAGAATAAGCCAAGTGCAAAGAATAGTTTGAGCTATTTTTAATTTCTATGTGTCCAAGAACTGTAATTGGGAATATCTGGGTAAATTTGCTGGGGTTTTGCCCCATTATTTTTTTCCCTTACTAGCTTCTCTCTTTTTTTTTTATTGGTACATCTTTACATTAAATTTTTTTGCACAATTTTAATAAATTTAACCAACACATCTCTCAAAACATATTAAGCTTTGAAGAGAGTGTTAGAGCAAGGAAAATTTTAACAGAAAGAGAATTAGCGATACAAAACTGTGGGAAAGAGAATAAGAAAAGCCTGATTTCAGTTTAAATTAATTATTGCAACTACTTTGTGCAATTCACTTAGCCTATACACAAGGGAATGCATCTAGAACTAAAAAAAAAAAAGTATACCCAACAATTAAGACGCCTCATCAAAGCTTTTCATGCAACCCTTCATGGATTTTAAGCTCGCTGGGAAAGGCAGTGACTTGGTGATGAAATTATTGTACAAAGTTGGTAGATTTTAAATCTTAGTCATCACTATCAATCCCCTCACCCCCCACCTTAGGGGATTACTCAGCTGTCTTCATGCAATTTGACTTTAGTGTACCAAAGGACGGCATCTAGTAACAAAGACGAGAACTTCAGTGCCCCTGGGGGAAAACAGGAGATGATCCCTTGTGCTGCAAAACTAACTGTCAGGATTAAACTCCAGTCAAGTCATAACTGAATTTATATCTGAGGCCAAAAACATTTCTTCATGTGCTTCAACAACCATTGGAATCCGTGGAGCGCTTTCAAGTTGCCTTTATAAAAGGTATGTCAAACCCAGCACAGAACCCCAGCATGGTGGGGGTTGGAAGGGACCTCTGGGGATCACCTGGTGCCAGCCCCCTGCTCCAGCAGGGTTACCCAGCAGTGCAGTGTCCAGGGGGTCTGGAATCTCTCCAGAGAAGGAGCCTGGGACAGGCTCTGACACCCTCACACCAAAGAACTTTCTCCTCCTGCTCAGATGGAACCTCCTGGAACCTAGCCTTTAGATACTGATCAACATTGAGAAGATCTCAGCATCTCTTCATGCAATACTCCCTCTGTGGTTCCCTGGTAGGGTCTCTCCTCTTGGGTCCAACAGAGCTCTGGCCTCTTGCTACATAGAGGGTAACAGGATATGTAGGTGATGGACAAGGATTGCCAATGGAGCTAAAAGGATTTAAACCTCTTCCCTCAACCTGTATTGTGACCAATGCCTCAGGCTCATGGGTAAAAGGGAAGGACAGAAAGGCTGTATCTCCACAGAAGATGGACTGGCCACCATTCACTTAACTCACTCATGCACAATCATGCATTGTGGATGCATGATTTTCTAAGAGGTTCTAGGCAGGTGGGATTATTCTTTTGGTGAGAAGAGGGGAGCATCTCCTTCAGGAACCCTGCCCAAACCCCCCATTGCCATGAAGTATTGGAATAAAGCAGAGGAGTGCATTTAGCATCATCTCTCCAGAGATCTGGAAGAAGGAAGGATAACAAACTCTGCAGCTTCACACCTGGGCAAGCTCAGCATCCCATGAGCACCCTGGCAGGGTGCCCAGACTGAGATCCTGCCCAGTGTCAGAGCTCTGAGCAGACCCAAAGGCAGGTCAGCGTTTGCACTCGGCAGGCGGCTCCGTTTCTCGCACACGGAGAGAACACACACACACCTTCCCTCACCTCCCAGGAATTTGCTTTAGATCCCACACGAGATTGAGGGAGGCCTCGTGGAAAGGTGAGAGGGAGAGATCTGGGTGTGCTGCTTGCAGTGGAGGGTAATAGCCTGGCTTGCCCACCCTGCTTCTTGAGTCCCTAATAATAATGGGTGACCAAAGCAGAATGAAGGGGGTTTCTGGAACCATTTACACTCTATTGTCATGACAAACAAAGAAGATCCAAATTTATGGAGAGAAAACAGATGATTATTTTTGTTGACAGGGTTAAAGTGCTGTCCTCAGAAGTGCAAGGAAAAGAGAATTTCTGGGAAGGTCAAACTGGTCATCCAGAGATTCCCAGCAGTGTCCATGCTTGTGAAGATGTAAACAGCCACTGAACTTCATGGGGAACTTATAATTTATACTTCTGCATGGGCTCATGCAGTGCTCATCTGCAGGTCTCTGGTGAGGGGGGGTCACACTCCTGGGTGACTCACGTGCCAGACTACACACTAAGATGGGGATTCCTATGAGAAGAGCCCATGGTAGCCTGAAGAGGCTGGATAACACACCACCAACCTGGTGGCTAAAGAGAGAGGAAAAGAAGTTCCTAACAGGCTCTTCATTTTGGTCTTGTGCCTCTGGAGAGAAAGCTGAGGCTTCAGAAGTTGATGTTTTTGTGTCAGGCTGGCTGAAACTGATGTGGTTTGCAGACACGAGGCATCCCTGGAGATGCACCTTAGGCAGGTCAGTCAAACCATTAGCATTTGTGTCAGCAAGCCCCCCACAAAGAGCAAAGCAGCAACAAAGTCATTGCAATACACGTAATGTACAAGGGGGGGGGAAAATAAATAAATATTTAAAAAATAGTGTCATTTTGGCCTGGAAATTATATCATTCTGTAAACAAGTTGTTCAAGCTCTGCCTGTGCTGCTGATGAGCTGTGCTGATTCCATTTTTAATTAGCACATGAATAGGTGAGGTAAAGATCCCTGCACGCCTCTGGAAGGCAGAAGATTTATGATCCCGCAGCTGTTTGCTGCTGGTTCTGGAACCTGCCCCACACCCCTGAGTACACGGCAGAGATCCCACTGCCAAAACAGGGAAAGTATAAGCAAACTGAAGCAGAATGGGGTCATTTCCCAGAGTTCCCTGCACTGGCAAAAGCAGAAATACTCTGAAGTAAGGAATTATACTGATGTCCCCAGGGCCCAGCCTAAATGATGGTCTCGTTATGCCTGGATCCCTGAAAACACATGGCAAAGGGCTCTCCCTGCCCCAGAGAGTTTCCAGAGTGAGTAAGTCACTGCAGAGGAGGTGCTGCCAGGTTTATAGGAGAGGAACCATGGTGCTGCGTGACTGGGTGATTTGCCTGAGGTCTCAGAAGTGAAATAGAGATCTAACTCAGCTCTGGTTGCTGCCAGGACAGGGATTCATCCCTGGAGCTGCATCCATGGGTTGTTGGGGGTGTCTCAGGAAGGCAATGTAGATCGCTGAGGTGGGACACCATCAAACTGTTCCCCATTTATGCTTTTGGTGGTTTTCTTCTGGTTTTTCATTTCAAAAGCCTCAAATTCTCTTGGGGACAGTAGAGTTGAGGATCAGTTTTGACTGCAGGTAGACCAATTAATTCCAAGGATCCCCTGTGGCTGCTGCTCCAGGCAAGTCTAAGGACAATGTGAGTGACACCAGGGGAGCAAGCACAGCAGGTCTGTCCTATAAGAGGATGAGGCTTGTGGAAAGAAAACCAAACATGAATGGAAGTCATGAAACCAGCATCTGAATTGAGGCTTCCTACAGTGTTTTGCTCAACCTAAAGCCAAAGCTCAATCTCTAACCTGGTACAGTGGAAGCTCCTCTCCACACTTAGGAAAAATAAAAGTCCCTAAAGGTGGCTGTCCCAGAAAAGCAGCACAGGGTAGAGACCTCTGGAGACCTGACCACCTGCCCTAAGACCTTCATCTAAGTCTTCCTATGTCCTTGCCTAGCTGCCAAGAGGACCACCACGGCATGGACACTGCCTTTCTTGAGTCACTTAGCAGATTAATTACTTCAGCCACCAGTATGAATCACACATGCAGGTGTCAGGCTGATAAGAGGATTTCAGGCCTGGGATGACTCAGCTTTGTAGGACACATCCTTTCGTCCTAATCTCCAGTTCCCTCCTGGTATTTGCTGTTTGCTGACCCAGAACCCAGCTCTTACTACAGCCTCATCCCTTTGGTTGAAATCATCCTGCATCTCCTTTGGTAAACATCTCCACAACCTCACCCCATCTCTCTGGGTGCTGCTGAGATCACTCAGCTTCGTTAGACCACAAGCCTGAGTCTCACGATGGTACCTGTGATAACCCAAGTGTTTACCTCCTGCATTCCCAGCATGTGTTCCTCTCCCCTGGCAGCTCCCATGAACTCTCCGCCAGGTGCCAAGGAGGGGTTGGAGCACCTTCCTGGCACTGCTCTTGTCCCTGGGCTGGCATGAGAAGGCATTCCCCAGCCTGCTGCAACACCCACACTGGGCACTCCTTAGCCACAGGTTGTGCTGTCCACAGTCATGTGAAGCCACACATGCCACCAGGCTCATCTCATTCCCCTCTGGGAAGCCTAGCCCACGTGGCACGAGGAGATGGTGCTAGAAAGGGGTCAAATGCACCTGGTGTCTCTGGTACCTTGATGCTTTGTGCTTTGGGTCATGTAAACTGTGCAGGAAGGAAATCAACCTTCTATCCCTTAGATAAACAACAGTGAGATGAAACTCGCTGGTTGAGGTTGGATATTAGAAAAAATGTCTTTCCTGCAAGGGAAACTTGTCAATCTCTGGACCAGGCTGCCCAGGGAAGTGGTGGAGTCCCCATCCCTGGAGGGGTTTCAAAGGCCTGTAGACATGGCTTAAGGACATGGTTTAGTGTTGGACCTGTCAGCATTAGGTTTGTGGTTGGACTTTGTGATCTTAAGGGTCTTTTCCAACCTAAATACATCTGATTCTGTGATCACCAAGCTGTCTGCCATCAAGACCTCCCTGGAATCACAAGGAGGCAGCTGGGTCAGACTTGCAAAGCCTGTTCTCATAAATAAACCAAGGTCTCTTCTCAAGCCCCTGGGACAAGAACATGCACATGGCCCTGGACTGCACATTAACTGAATTTGGAAGGGGTTTCTTGAGGGTTTAATTCCAAATCTTCTCTTAAAGAAAGGCTGACTTTGAAGACCAAGGAGGTTTCTCTGGAGCTTGTCCAGTCAAGATCTCAAACCCTTAAATGACAGAGCTCCTGTACTGCAGGACCTTTAGGGGTTATTACATCTCAAGGGGTACAGCTTTGCATTTTGCCTTTGCTCACATGCCTGGACTTTCATTTCCCTCACCCCTCAAAAAAACCCAAACAAACAACAAAAAAACAACCAAGAGAAATAGTTCTGAGAACAGCCTCAATATCCTTTGAGATGTACCCAGACATTCTTTTTTTAGGAGAACGTTGACTGGCAAATTACAAAACTGGGCACTGTGCTGACAATCAAGTGTGTGGGTGAGCCCACCTACTCTTCCAAGAGCTCAGAAGCAAGGCAACAAGGTTTGGTCTTTGCTCGAAGGACAGGGGGTAATAACTCCAGCATAACTCCTTGGGTGCAGCCTTACCCTAAATGAGATCCCAGACCTAGTCCTGCACCTGTGTGGCTCTGCCCTGGGCTGTGCCATTCCAGATCAGGCTGGCATTAAGTTCAAGAGCTTGCACATTGCAACCCCTTTTCAAAGCAGACACACCGTGCATCTTCTGAATGTTCCTGACAGGCTGTGGCTCCACCAGAAACACAAATCAGCCCACAGATGAGACAACCTCTCATACTTCACTCCGTCCGACACACAAATAATCCTCTGCACTAAATCGTGTTGCCCACTTCCCACCCCACAACCAGTGGTCCTTGGCCACCTCCACACCTCACCGTGTGTGGGAGAAAATGATCTTGTCCATTCAACAACCAGCACCAGAACCAAACCACCTTACAGCCTCCCAGAAAGCTGTTCTCAGCGTGCAACAGGCGTCAACGTGGGCAACGGGATTTATGGCAGTGGGAGCACGGAGGTGTGGTGGAAGCAAACAACTGTTCAAAGCCATCTCGAATTTTTAACTAGCTCTACGGCCCCCTCCAGAGACACGAAGGAAGAAGAGGACTTGACCAGATTTATTTCTGCAAGAACTGAAGATTTACTCACGCTTGGCTCTTTTTCAGGTGTCATAAATTGAGTCCACTATCTTTTCACAGATTGTCTTTCTGAATTTATCAGAAAGAACTTTATGGTTCAGAGCACCCTTTTCTCCCCAGCCCCCCCCTTCCAACAGCCTGAATAACAAGCCCAGGGTACAGCCCGTGTTTATAAATATGCGTATTGGTTACATTAATGGAAACTGATTTATTACACAAATAAGAGACTTCATCAATTTTAATCTGGACCTCTTTCAGTGGGACATAAATTACACTGTTGCTACTGGGTTTGGATTTCTAAGTGGATTTATCGGAGCAGGGACTTTGCTCATTTATTTTATAGCTCTCCTTGTCTGTGGAATAATTATAGTTTTGAAGTTCTTCTCCCTCCCCATTTCTTTCTTTATATATCCCCCTTAAAAAATACTGGCTGATATTCTGGAGAGCAAGGTCAGACACTGCTTGGCAAGCCTGTTTTGGGTCTATCTCCTAAGCAGCCCATGAAAGCAGGACATGGTACATTACAGAAGACCCATTTAGACCAGCTCTAACTCTAAAATGGACCAAATAACTTCCCAGTCACATCTCACTGCTATTGCTTCAGAAAAAGCTTGGCCTGTTGAGCTGTTTTAGGAGCAACTGGCCTCTTACTGCCTGTTTGCACTGGACAGTGGTTTTTCCTGCTGTAGCATCTCCAAGAGGTGGATGGGAAGGAGAGCCCCATCTGAAAGGTCTGCCACATAAACACTGGCCACATGAACTCAGCAGCTCCTTATGTGACTAAGCTTTCCTTAAAAATTTATGGCTTCCATGTATAACTCTACAAGGCACCCTGTGACTGGATGAGAAACTTTACTGGTCTCAGGATAGGAGGAAAAACTGACACAGTGCTGAGGGAGGAGATCTTCACATGGAAAACCCCTTTCTCCACTGCTAAACAGCAGAGCACCTCTCAGCAGAACAGAGCTGCTCTCTACCCTCTCTGGGACATCTTCTGGACTCAACCCCAGCCCTACCTGCAGATGTGGGGTGACAGACCAGGAGCACAGGGATGGGAGGTAGGAACACAGCACAGCAGGAGGTGAGGTTGGCTTCTCTGCAGGCCAGCCTGGGAGACTGAGACTGGCAAGCTCTGTTGAAAACCCTTTAACTCTTCCTGCTGTCCTCGGCCTCATCACGCACCCTTCTCCCCATCTGCATGCCCTGAACTGCTGCCCAGAACACTTTCTTCTGCAACTCGTTTATGGAGCCTCCAGAAAATGAGCCAAAAGCTTGCCTGGGTTTTGTTGTTGTTGTTGCTGCTGTTTTTGCCTAAGGCCGGAGCACAATTCCATGAAACAGAAGCCCAGGCTCCCAGGAATGCGTTGCATTACGACACTGTGCCGCAGAGACTGAGACTATTTACATAATAGATCAGAAAGCCCGGCCAATTAGCTGACAAAGGAAAGGGTGTGCTAGCAGGGCACTCAGAGTTCACCCTAATTAAGAGCAAGCCATTAGAGAGCTTGCCTCCGAATGCGAGTGGAGGAGGAAGAGGAGCACGGTGGAGAAGGCAGCGATGACGGCATGCAGCCCTTTCCAAGCACACTGGGTACCGTCCTCAGCTACTATGCCCAGGGCTGGATGTTCCTACAGCTTGGCAGCACGGATGGGGAAACTGAGGCAGTTCCTTTGCTTGAGTTGAGAGACACTTGTTGACCAGCAGCCCAAGCCCTCCCTGACCCCTGGCTGCTTGTCCCCTCACCAATTCCCACCACGGAGTAACACAAAACAGGACTCACCTTTGCTGTTGTGCTTTGATTTGACCTTGGCACTTCTCCCCGTGTCCTCCTGCAAGCACGTGGTGAACCCCTCTGTGACTCAGTGCTAAAGACTGTCTTCTGTTCAGTGGGCAGTAAAGAAGCCCACACACATGCAGGCAGCAGCCGGGTGAGCCGGTGGAGGAAACCTCAGCCCCAATCACCGCTTAA
The DNA here is from genome assembly GCA_025447755.1 of Corythornis vintsioides. Lineage (NCBI taxonomy): Eukaryota > Metazoa > Chordata > Aves > Coraciiformes > Alcedinidae > Corythornis > Corythornis vintsioides. The sequence goes on from JAOEGS010019945.1 coordinate 43,189, forward strand.
TTAAGTTAATTTGCTAATTGGCAGCATTTAGTCAGGGGAGGAGCGCCACCTGCTGAACCCACCATACCCCTCCTCTTGCTCCACCCAGGGTGCTGCAGGTTTCCAGGGCCCACCACCCTCCAGAACAACCCTGAGAACATCATAAGGAAGAGGATGAACCTGGTATCTTAGACTGCTTTAGGTAGGAAGGGACCTTTCAAAATTATCCAGTCCAACCCTCCTGCAGGGAGCAGGGTGCTCAGAGCCCCCTCAACCTCCCCTGGGATGGGGCAGCCACCACCTCCCTGGGTGTTTCAAGTTGGCTGTGGTAACAGGATGCATCAAGGAGCTTTACTGCACAAGCCCTGGTGGTCTTGAAACAACTGAGACTCTTCCTACAGAGCTGGAAGCACAAGCTCTCAAGAGTGAGAGCTCATCAGTGTGATGAGTTATCACTTGTCAGCTGAGCTGTGCTGTGTCTTCCTTGCCAACACCAAAAAACAGAAATCTTAAAACCTCAAAAAACAAAACCCAGTCTTAAAGCATTTTCACATTCCTTCTGTCCACTCCACGGTCTTTGCCCTTCATGAGGGTTTAATAAAAAGTATTTTGCTTTTGGGTTGAAGTACACAAGAGCAGCACGCGATTGGTTAGAGTCACTCAGCTTGCAGGAGGGAATTTCCATGGAATCACAGAGTGTCAGGGGCTGGAAGGGAGCTAGAAGATCATCTAGTGCAACCCCCCTGCCAGAGCAGGGGCACCTAGACCAAGTCACAAAGAATCTTCCCAGGTCATGGTAGTGAGAGAACTGAACCCTAACCACTAGACCACCATGTCTTCTATGAGTGTTGGAATTCCATCACTTATGATCCTCTGTCTAAACCCCAAATATCCCCACACTGGGAGCTTGAATTGCCAACCCACATGTCAACCTCCCAGGACTCTGGCCACCAAAACCAGTAAGGCTGGCTTACAAGCCCTGAGATTATCTTAATAATTACTACATTTGAGTCCTCTTTATTTATCTGCCAGCTTTTAAGCTTGCAAAACGTTTTAAATTTCATATTTGTAAACCTTGTGCTACAGTCAGAAGGAGTAGGAGCAATTTTTTTTCTTTACTCCTTCTGATGTCCAAGAAAACCTGAGATTCTTCATGCAATCCCCTGAACCCAGCAGCTGGGATTGTATGGAAAGAACATTGACAACTGCAAGACATCCAACAAAATCACAAGAGTTGGCAACACTGTGGGGGTTACTCCCCTCCTTTATTGCTGGTCCACGGGACAAAGTTAATTGGTGTGATCCAGCTGCTGGCTGGTTTTAGGACAGATCCTTAAAAGTACTTACAATTGGCAGGGCTCAGAGTTCTCCCAGCTAAACACAGACACCTAACTGAGGTATCGAAGTTAAGAAACCAGTTTGCTCTGGCTGCTTTCATTTTAGGGCAGATTATCCCATCCTATAACAGGTTGAACAGATCAGCTTCGAAGATGCTCTTTTCTCTTCTGCTGAAATAAAAACAACTGTGGTGGCTCTTCTCCTAATACGTGCCCTTCCTTAACCCACGCTGCAATGAAAGGTCAGCCCTGAAAGTCCTCTTAAAAGCTGGCCTCTAAGACAGTAATGTCAACCCCTTCTGGGGCCTCATGTTTTGCACAGATCACCCTCATTAGCAAGGGAAAGTGGAATAAACAGAACAGGCTGCACTCCTGGCGTGATTTTTTTTATTATTATTTTTTATATTATTTTTTTTTTGGTTCCTCTTGGAAGTCCTCCTCAGATTCAAACAGATCCTTCCAAGCAGCCTGGTTCGTGACCGCTGAAGGGCCAGGGATCCAGCATCCCTGCAGCTCATCACTGACAAACAGCCCTGCCTGGATGGAGTGTTTTCAATAAGGGATGCTTGCTTTGTTGGGAGCTTTCAGAGAGGCTGTTTACAACAACAGCCCTACAATTACCTCCAAATGATGTCCTTTGAGGAAGATGTTCTGGGAAACCTTCAGACCAAAGCTTCTGAGCTGCTCTATCTATATCAGAAATGTGAAAGTAATCAAGGAGTTGTTTGGATCTGGAGACCGTTGTTGTAAACAGATGTTGCTTTAAAACATCACGGGCAGATCAGACCAACATACTGGTCAGCCAGCACTGGGCCAGTTTGGAAGGAGGAGGACCCAGTCCAAGAAGAACTGAAAACTCAGAAAAAAAATTAGAGTCACGGTTTCAATTCAATGCTCCTTTGCACTGTGTCAAATCTGATCTAACTATCCCAAATTTGCCATTCCTGGCACCAGGAGAGACACAGATCTTATTTCTTTGTTTTGAAATACTGAGGTGAAGAGGTTTGAGATTTTGGTGGGTTTTTTTGGTAAAGACAAGTATTAGCTAAGCCTGATGGATGTTTGCCGAGTGTCTGGACAATGAGAATATCTAAAAGAAAGCTGGAGGCAAATGGTTGTTTTATTCTTCATGGAGGATTTTTGCTTTTTCTAGTGGGGAGGGAAGAGGACAGGAAAAAACAATCTGTCCAGAAGACAGAGAACTGAAGTGAGCCCTCCTCTTCTTCCCAAACCACAGGACCTTAGGGAAAGATTATATTTTCTTAATTGCTTCTTTTTCTTACCCTTCACATGTTAAACCTTAGAAACACACTCGGGTAATAATCTCAAATCCTTTTCCACGTCTGCAAGTGATAGAAAATGATCCATGTGAACCAGAGAAGCTGGTTCTCCCTCAGCACTGAGGGATTCAAGAGCCCAGCTTGGGAGTGCCCAAAAACATCCCCTTGGAGGGAGGGTGGAAACCTGGGCTTCAAAAGAATTCCTACCAGCTCTCTAAGTGACCCTGGAGAAGTCACCAAGGCCACAGTCATCCTATCTAGATGACCACCAAGAGCTCCTTCAATTAGGAATCCCATTGCTGAGAAAGGCAGGGATTCAAATCATCTCTCTCTTCACCAAAGGACCCTGGGGCAACCCCTTGGCTTATTATTTTACTTGTTTATAGGCTGTAAAAGATGCCTTAATCTAGGCAAGAATCTCTCTGTGGTTCAGCTCCTAGCCTGGAGGGGCAGGAGATGCTGTTCCTCTGTCTTTGTGGAGCAAGAGCTGTTCAGGACACAGCTTACCCTTCACATGTGCTTTCATGTCACTTAGTTTGCTCATGCTTAGTGCAGCTGGATCTACTCTGGTGAGTAGAGGATTGGAGAGTTGTTTTACCAGGAAAAAAGTCTCTCATAGGAGGAAAAAAAAAAAGGTACTGGTTCCCCCTCCACCCCCTAAAAAGCCTTCCTTCTGCCTGCCACATTCACCTCACCAAGCAGAGGAGATGCTGAGCTTTCCCTTGAACAGTTTTGCCCTTCCCCAGTTGTACAGGAATGACACAAACGTGATTCATGGGTCAGAACACCAAGGCGACTGTGAGGATACGCTGCCGAATGAAAGGGGCTAAGGCAAGGGAACCAATGGGAGGGAAGCCACGGGCTGATGTAATGTCTGGGTAGCTCAAACCAGCTCCTCAATCTCTGTTATTAGGTAAAGACAGGCTGTCCCTGGAGAACCCACAAGCTCCATTCCCCCTCTCCACAACTTTCCACATGGTCACATTAGGGACATGGCCTTTGCACTCTCACCTACGAGCTCCCGGCGCACACGAGCATCCTCCAGCACTCCAGGCTTCTTCCTCCAGCAGCCAGAATAATGCAGCCACACAATGGAAGCATTGTGAAAAGAGCTTTCCCCCAGCTCCAGCCCCATAATGAAACCTCCCCACAACCTTTTACTGGGGAGAGTATTTGTTTGCAGTCAAGGACGCACACCTGGAGGAGGTAGAAGGGGGTGTTGGGGCTGTGGGGAGGAGCTGCCCCCGTGTTAGACTGACAGGCTGCTCAGAGCTGCAGCAAGAAGGGGAGGAGGGTTGAAGGCAGACAGAAGAGGCACCAGCAGTTCTGCAGTGTGATGAATTTGTGCAGCCTCGGCTGTAGGAAGAATCCCTGGAGTGCTCTCCCCTCACCTTACACACATATGCTTCAGGTGCTGAGAAACAACAAATAATAAAGGAAAAACAAACAAAAAAACAACAAACCAAGCAAAACAATAAATCAATACTAAGATTGAGAGATTTAAAGTAGGCAAAAGTTTGCACTGCACATAGTCATGCAGAGATGGTGACTCAGGTCATTGTTCTGCAGCTCCTTCTTTAAGGTACCCCTCTGCTGGGAGGCCAGGCTGGGAGAGCTGTGGGGGGGTTCATCCTGGAGAGGAGAAGGCTCTGGGGAGACCTTCTGGGGGCCTTGCAGGACTCCAAAGGACCTGTCAGAAAGATGAGGACAGAGTTTTGAGCACGGCCTGTTGGGACAGGACAAGGGATGATGGTTTTAAACCAAAAGAGAGAGATTTAGACTGCAGGAAGAAAAGTTTTACAACACAGGTTCTGCAACACTGGTCCATGTTGCCCAGAGAGGTGGTGGCTGCCCCATCCCTGGCACCATCCCAGGGGAGGTTGGCCAGGCCTCTGAGCACCCTGCTCTGGGTGCAGATGTCTCTTCTCCCTGCAGGGGGGTTGGACAGGATCACCTTGAAAAGTACCTTCTAACTGAAACCATTCTATGATTCTATTTCCATGCACCGATGGAGGGATTCTCAGCATCTGATATGAGGAGGATAAACAGGCCTCAGTGGAGAAGAGAATGGCCCAAAATCTGTATGCTATCCATACCTGGTCTCCCCAGGCAGTGTGTGCACCTGCAAGGGTAGGAGAATCATGTTTGATGGTCACCTGCTGCTGGCAGCTTCTTGATTCAGGACAGATTTGACTACATGAGGTCTCCCTGGTTGGAGACCCTTTTCTGCTGTGTGCAGAAGTGCTCCTCAGGTCCCATCTGCTCTACTGGGCTCCCCAGGTCTATATCTGAGTGATTTTCTCACTGCCTGTTTGGGACAGTCCTGGTGGGAGAGTTTGGAAGTTGTGTGACTGAGGATGGAGTCAAACCAGGTAAACCTGATGGGAATCACACTGTGGAGAAGCTTGGGGCAGTGTGGTGGGCAGAATGGATAAAAGAGAAACAGGTGAGTCCTTCAGAGGAGCACCCCTGCATGAAGCACAGACACTGGCATTGGTTATAAAACACCAGAAACAAGCTGAATTCCCCAAACAATGTGTATGGGAATGTGCTCTTCTTTTCTGGTGGTTTTGTTTTGTTTTGCTCAAGTCTGTCTGTCACATCTTGCACATTTCATTATTGAGGAATTTTTGATTTCAGAAGATAAAGTAGTCCCAGAGGAATATTTTCAGGGAGATTATTTTAACAAGCACTTTTGTACCAGGAAATCAGTGAGTTTAACCTAACAAGCAACTACCAGGCCAGGGGGACAAATAAATCTAGTTCCCACCTATTAATTTTACAGCCTACATAAAGCAGTGTTGAAGTCAAAAGTATATGTGACCCAAAAAGACATTGCTCATTTTGACACATATATAGCTTGCCCCCTGCCTGAACCCTGTCCCTTAGCCTAAATCCAGGAAGCGGGCTCCCTTTTGTAACGGATCATAGTCCTGCGTGTGTCAGGAATGCATTCTACCTTAAACCAAATGTCAGCCTGGCTCGGGGAAGGGGGAGGCCAATGGAGATGTTTGCCCCCAGTGGGGATGGTTTTCCCGTTCTGCGTCGTGCAAGATGCATTTCATAGGATCATGGAATCATTCAGGTTGGAAAAGACCCTTGGGATCATCCAGTCCAACCATTAACCCTACTCGACAAAGTTCACCCCTAAACCATGTCCCCCCTCACTTTTAAACACATCCAGGGATGGTGACTCCACAACCTCCCTGGGCAGCCTGTTCCAGTCTCTGTCTACTCTTTCTATTTCCCCTAATTCCCAGTCTGAACCTCTCCTGGAGCAGCTGAATCCATCCCATCTTGTTCTATCACTAACGACCTGTGAGCAGAGACCAGCACCAACCTCTCTACAGTGTCCTTTCAGGTGGTTGTAGAGAGTGATGAGGTCTCCCCTCAGCCTCCTCTTCCTCACACTAAACAGTCCCAGATCCTTCAATTGCTCTTCATCAGATTTGTTGTCACACAAAGGGACAAATGCATCTCAAAGGAGTGGCCGTGTCCTGTGGATGGAAGTGACCTGGGGAATGCAGCATCACCTCTGGCTTTCATCTTCAGAGGGGACAACACAACACGTTAAAAATAAAGCGTGAAGTCTCAGCAAAGAGGGTGATGGACCAATGGACTCAATGAGAAGGGAAAGTGGTGGATTATCCACCACTTGAAGCATCTTGAAAGGAGGGCTGGTGGGCTCCTTTGTGCAAGACATGCCGCCGTCCAGCACGGGGCACTGGGCTCTGGGCAGGCTACAACCCCACGTGGACCTTTTAGCCTGTGCTGCCAAAGCACAAGTGGAGGATTTAGCTCCAGTTATCCTGTCTGCGACCGTATCATGCAAGAACGTGAAGCAGGTGGCAAGAAACCTTTGATGCTGATTCCTAATTAACTGTATTAGCCAGGAAACTCTAAGCGCTCAAAGGAGAAACATAAGCAGTGAGATAGTTTATTCTGTAATCCCCATGGAAGGAGGGTGTTTTTGGCTAAAGCATTTGAGTCTTAAGCCTCTTCCTTGATTTCAGCCAGCTTGGGGTCAGGGCCTCATTGTTTGAAGGCTTTCAGAGCTCCTTGCAAGTAGGAAGGAGCTCAGTTGGGTGACAAGAGATGTCTCATCAGGGGGAATTTCAATCACTCAGGCAAAGATGAGCCCTGTCAGCTCTGTATCCGATATCCCAAAGGTTTTTAATTACACTGCAGTGGAGACAGGTCCAGCAGCACTCACTAATTAAACCCTGATGCATCAGAGATGGTATTTTGATAGTGTATGATGAGACCCTCTACATTACACATCTGCACTTTCTTTAAAACATATTTTTATCAATTTTCGAAGCCAAGCCCAAATATGTTGTAGAAAACAACTACTTTTGGGTGACTCTGCAGAGTAGGTCAGAAATCCTTGATGCTGAGTGGATCCAGCCCCTCAGGAGCACAGGGACAGGGCATATCTGAGCTATGAACCACCTCTGGAGCTGAAGAGAATGGATTCAAGGTGTCAACATGATATCTGGGGTTGTCCTGAGAACAAACTTCTGATGCAGTAGTATTCATTTGGTACAGACCTAAAGGCTGGGTGCTCCTGGAAACCTCATCTTGATTCGGAAAGGTCTTTGGTTCACGACAAAAAACAGAAAGGAGCAAAGCACCTTGGCAAGCACTGTGCCCATCTCTGCAGAAAGCAATTCCCCGGGCACCTGATGATCTCTGCAGGCCAAAATGCAAGCCCTGAAAAAAAAAAAAAAAAGATTGATGCTTCCAGTACAACCTACAAGAGAACACCCCCAAATCCATTCAAAGTTTGATACTGATGCAGATGCTCTGGGGTTTGGCAGTGTCTTCAAAGTCACATAGAGGCAAAGTGACTCACGGAGAAGACCTAGTCCTGGCATCAACCTTTTCTTTTCCTCTCATGCTTCTCAATCTCTGCTCAGCTGCCTTCCTCTAGGAACTGTTTTGGGTTCAGAGAAAGCAGATGGGCTCCACCCTGCAGATGGCCCCCAGCGATTTTCAGAAATTCTTATTTTCTGTAATTTCATTTACTTAGTTTTTTTCCATAGTTTATCATGGAAGGAGACAGCAAGAAAGAGGAGTTACTTGTTTTCTGTTTAGATTTTGTCTCAAGTTTAAGACATTGAGTAATTGTATTGGTTCATCTGAAGACTTTTCTCCAGTTCAGAGAAGTGCACTGTGGTGCTGATGAATGTGGTGCTAAGTCTCCAATTATCCTGTCTACCTCAGCCTTTTAATTACTCCATAATTTCAGTGTCAACCCTCTTCTTTTTCTTTGTATTTCAGCACTGCAAAGCTCTCATGTTTCCCACGTAAACGTATCACTTAGTGATACTAAACGTATCACTGAAGCTATCGATCCCCAGAGCTCTTTTGGGAGACCTGGTCCTGTCTCTTTCCCCAAGCAGTTACAAAACCAGAACTCTAAAACCAGCTGTTGTGAACATCCACAGCTTGCTTCTGTTGCCCCCTTTTTCTCCTCTGCTTTTCACTGATCTCATCATCAATCCTCCTTTTCCTACCCATCATCTGGGATGGTGCCCCCTGTACACCTATCCCATCTTCCTTCAGCTGTTTGCATTTCTTTAGGAAACCAACTTTCATCCTAGGAAGCTCATCCCCCTGCTGTCCAGTCATCTTGGTATCCTCATGCCTTCTGGTTCCATAGGGATGAGCCATTTCTTCTGACAGATAAAAGAAGAGTGGACCCTCCTAAAGCCCCCTGCTCTATCTCATGAAGAGCTCTGCCTTTGAAGGGTTCAAATTATTGGAAGAAAAAAATAATCTATTGAGATCTGTCAGAGGATCTTCATCCTCTGGATGAAGAAATCCCAGCCACAGGAATGGCTGTAGGCATCCAGGATTTCTGCCCTGCTCTTCTTCTCTTTCAGTGATGGAAGGAAAATAAACCCGCTGAGCTTGCACAGCTCTCCCCCAAGTCTGAGTGAAGCCAGAACCACAGGGTCTTTCAAGGAGATGTCTTCAATTGCAACTTGGGCTCCTTTCTCTTAACCATTTTAATTTTGTTTTTAAGTTTGCTGCGTTAGTTAGGTCCAGCTGAGGTCAGAAATCACCCCAGGACTGGGAGCTCTGTGCTCTATTCTATATTCTAGAATAACGTTACACAGAGACACAAGGCTGGGGGTCAGGAGCAACCCCTGTCCTTCTGCAGTGTCACTGGCGATGTAACAGTTGGACCTGATAATCTTCTGGTCTCTTCCAGCCAGAAGAATTCTCTGATCCCAAGTCTGAGGCCAGCACATTTAATTGCACTGATGAGCCGAGACCAGCCTGGTCAGGCTGCAGTGTCTGGATCTCTCAGCCCATTACCACAGCACTCAGTGTGCAGATGGAGAGGACATGGCACCTCTGTACATGCACCGCCATGCATTCCCCAAGATAATCCCTGTCTCCTGTGAGGGAAAACACCATAAAACCTCTGCAAAAACCATGACACAGTGTCACACTGGACCACGAGGCTGCAGAAGTTGGATGAGAACCTTCCTCTTCCCGCAGAGCTAGAGGAAAGCCTCCCCTGTGCTGCCCTCAGGTTACCCCCGGAGAAATGGTGCCTGGGTTTATTTTTAGATACACACAGAAATAAACACCTCTGCCCCCTCTCCGCAAGTGATTAGCAGAGACATTGTGATGATAATGATTATTTGAGTTTCCTCAAATGAAGCAAGTATTCAATTATATTTTCATTCTTTGGAATGAAACTTAACCCAGTTTGTTTTCCGATAAGGCCCATATGGAGAGAGGACACAGCTGGTATTTTATCCAAATTAATATGTGTCCTGGCTCGAAAACAGGTCGTGTTTGTAATGAGCTCAATCTTCATATAATAACACTGTTGAAACAATAAACGTCACTTCGGCTCCAATTTGGTGTCTGGACTGCGAGGCATAAAAACAGTTCTGCTCTAAACTGTCAGGGTGAAGGCTGGATAAACTTGAGAAAGTTCAGGTCAGGTGAAATTTCACACACGGAGACTATTATTGGAGCGAGCAGGCTGGAGGAGCTATTATGGGGAGCATGTGCATCACTTATCTCCCCATGGACCGGCGGCAGAGCTGCCTCACTAGTGCCACATCCCTGCACGGCTGTGTCTGAGACACCCCCCAGCACCTGGAGAAAAGCACAGGTTGAGTGCAGATGGCTCATTTTCCATGGAAATAAAATGGAAGGTGCTGAGGGACTGCTGGTGATGTGGGTCTGAGCTCAGCTTCTCACTGAGGGCTGCACCATTGTGGGTTGCTCCTGGTGGGTGGGTGTGGGGTTTTTGTGGGTACTGGGGATGGTGTCTCTGTAAAGCGCCTTTTGTAGGCACTGCAGGGAACTCTCTGGACAACATCCATCACTGAAATGCAGCCATTCACTAAGCTGAAACATCTCCAATTTTAGTATGAAAAAGCCTTGGAAAGAGGCAGGGGAAGGGAGAGAAGTTTGCCCCTGTGGGGCATATAAGCAAAGCAGCAGAGGTGGGGTGGGCTGCATGAAGGGGTGGCAAAGGGGACATAGTCAAACCCCATTGCTGGCCAGAAGTCTGGTATGAACACGGTGGCTAGTCTGGTGATGAGCATGGTAATCGTTACATCTTCTTGGGTAGTCACCAGATTTTCTCCCTCACAAAGAGGGGTAAAATCATTAAGCCAAGGTTAATTGGTGTCTCTCACTGTCGGATTCAAGCCTGTGAGACGTGTGAAGTCTTTTCTATAAGCCATTAAAATACCCTCAAATAACCATGAGGGACTAATTCTGTGTAGGACCTAGATCCATATACTTGCCCTATCCCCTTCCTTTCAGCCTCTGAAACACACATTCAGCTCTACCTAATGATGATCATTCTCCCTTAGAAATCTCTTCTTCTAGGTTAGGGAAATTCTGCTTAGTGATTTGATGCAAAAAGGCATGGAGAATCTCATCCAAGACAGAGTAGTTGCTGCTTAGGTCATGTATGAGTCCTGCAAAACCCCACAAAATGGGTGTTTCTCCAGCAGCCTTTCTGCCAAGACTGGATTTGATTAACATTTTTATATATAGCAGGCCAAGCACTCAGAGAAGACATCCAGAAGAGGGGTATCTACGTTTATCAGAACACTTGCCCAAGGAAGTGGAACCCTTGACCCGAGTCTCTTTTCCAAGGACTTGGATACATCTCCCGCCTCCTGTGAGTTGTGACATGAGGAGAGCTGTGAGATAGGACAAAAATAATCTCAAATTCAGCCTCTGTGTGTGGGAAATGACATGTTCACTGGGCCCAGCAAGTGCGGATTTGCAAGATTGCATCAGGCTCCCAAGATGCAATATTGGGAGTTATGTTGTCTTGAGGGATCCCTCAGTTCATGCTTGACTGTGGGTACATAGTAGTTTGCAAGTATTAGGAGTTGGCAGCAGTCTGGTCCAAACAGCTTGGAGGTCACTGACTAGTGCCTGCTGCAATTTTTCTTTCATCAGTTGTTAAACATTTAAGGAAGAACTCACATCTTCCTTGTTTACTTCTCAGATAAGCTGGGACCCCAAACACCATAGGATCTGTATCTCTACAAGTATTGCTGCTTTTTCCTTCTGACCAATTCATGCACAAAAAGGTAAATGCAACCCCTGCACCCACATTTGACCCTGTTGTCCCCACTCCTGCTTACTGACAGCCACACACTATCCTAAAATTAATTAGAGCCTGTCTTTTCACTGTTCTGGAAAGCTCTTCTGCTCTGTAGGTTTCTTCTCATGTGAAAACCAAAGCTCAATAAAACAGGAGTTCAATAAAAGTAAAAATGTCCCTGAAACTTCTAGCCCTGCAAAGAAAGGAGGGGATTACAGCCCAGCCACCAGCAACCCTGATGCTCTTCTCCTTCGTCCTGGCCTGCAGGAAAGGGTGAGGCTGGACTGCAGCTTTCCCTGAGAATAGAAACCTGCAGGAAGGAACTGAGGAGTGAATGTTTCCTTGGGATCAATATGTGGAGATTCCCTGCCTGGGAAAGGGAGGAGATGGAGCAGAGCAGGAGCTGAGATCACTGCAGCCTCGAGGGACCTGTCTCTCCAGATCTACACCGACACCGGTGGCTGTTTCCTTCCCATCTCACCAGCAGTGCTACCTTTTTCCTCTGAATTCCTTTTTCCTTTGCATCTCTATCAGCCAAGTACAAGAAACTTGTCCCTGCTCACTGCAGGGGTTTGTTTTTTTCCAGTTGATTACCCCTGAGAAAGCACCATGGGTTTTTCTGGCTTTTAAATACACGCTGCCAGGAGGAATCCCACAGCACGGGGCCTCTTATCTAAGCACAGAGTCCCAGGAGAAAAAGGGTGAAGTAACTTTCATTTTCCTAAGCTCTCATCAGGGTCTGAGGCTGATGAGAATCCCTAGTTAAAATCCCTAGTTAAAAAAAAAAAAAAAAAAAAAAGAAAAAAAGAAAAAAGAGAGCTCATACCTGTGATTCTGATGGCTCACCAAGAGAAATTTTCTCTGGCCTTGAAAAACAGGGAGAAATCCTGGCACGGTGCCCTGTCTTCTGCCTGCTCATCCCTTTGGGCTACCACATCTGCTGCAACTAATGGTTTCTTTTGGCTGGGATGGAATATTTTCCTCGGCTCCTCTTCCTTTGGCGATAGGCTCGAGTGTAGAGATGGAGGCAGTTTTCCAAGGCTATTTTCTGTTGAGCTGAGCCCCTCTGCAGACACCAAGGGCAGGAATGCGTTTTTCAAGCGTCCATTACCCCCAAGGGCTTCCACTGCGTTGCTTATGGGTAGAGGCAGAGAAAAGCTTGGCGTGTGTCTGGCAGAAATCTTCCATTGAACCTTTTCCCTTTATCCAAAGATAAATAAAGAAGAAATAAACTTTTGGTTGAAATGACTGTTTTGGCAAGAAATGTTTGTTTTAACAAAAATGTTCCTGTTTTTGTTATAATCCCCCAATTATTGGGCTTTAGTTACTTAAAAAAACCTCCCATTACTCTCTCTTTTTTTTTTTTTAATTTTTTCTTTTTTTAATGCAAGCTCAGAAATGTGAAGGGTTTTCTCTTCTCTTCATCTTAATAAATGACTGTCAACTGTTGCAATCATAAATAGTTTTCATAAGAAAGGAGTAATTTCCGAAAAGACACTATGAGGTGGCCAGCAAGTGCAGGGCTTGATGTGAAAAAGCTGTGCTGAAGAACTACTCTTGTCCTCATCAAAGAGGCCAAAAAAAGGATTTCTTCTAGTCCCACAAATAAGGTTTTACTTCAGCCCATGATCTTTTTATTCACTGGTATTACCCTTAAACCTCTCAATAACTGAGAAACCTCTGAAAAGTGACCATATATGTTCTTTTTGGTTGAACTCTCAGCCCTCACAGAAGAAGGGAAATCTAAATTTCCTTCCCTCCCTGGGAAGAGGGCAACCACTGATTGCTGTGCTCTGCTCATCACCCTCTCCTGCTGGTCTCTGCTCTCATGTGAGCTGTATGGAGCAGGGTTTTCATTCTTTTTTTGGATCTGTACACATCTGTGCAAGTTAAGGTCCTCCCAGAAATGACAGAAATAATTTTTTCTGAAAATCTTCTCACATGCAGTTTTTGGGCCATTTTTCAACGAGGTCCAAAGACCAAGAATTGGTTCCAACAGAGCTCTATGACACATGATAAACCTCCAAACCAAAGTCTGAGAAGTTTCCAGGTTCTATGGAAAGGACATAGGAATATAAAAATCTTTTTTGTAACAGTTTTCCACATGGAACATGAGTTACTCTGACCAGAGATCATCAGTGTTGAAGTGTTATCATTCCAGTTAACCACCACTACTAACGTGCCCTAACGGGCTCCTCATCTGTGTTGGCCAGCGAGAAGTTAGAAAATTTACTCTGTTCTCCTGTATTGCATGAAAATTCGAGGCATGGAGAGCCTAAAAGAGCAATGATTTAAAAAAACCTCCCAACCTGTGAGCTAAAACCACAGAGGAAATTTTCTTAATGTTTTCTAAACAAAAATATCACTTGACTTGATCTGGCAGCTGCTGAGATTCAGATCATGGTCTGCACACTGCCTGTTAAACTGATATTTTTGTCTGGAGAACATCTCCTGGCTATTTCTGGAGACAGAGGACAAGTGAGATTGGACTTCTGGAGGTCTAAGTAAGACCAGTCTTATGGTGTTGGAAGCAGTCCCACCCCGAAGGCTTGTAAGGGAGGTAACTTCTGGAAAAAGGCTGACTATAAGCTAAGTCTTGATGGTCTCTCTAGTGTCATTGGGACAGGCTTCCAGATGGGCCAGATCACTCTGCCCTCCTCCAACTTCAATTCCACAAGAACATCTGAAGAAAAGGTCACTATTAATCTTGCCTGAACACAACAAGGTAATAGAAATCAAGTCCAGCTGTGTTTAGATGCAGAAGCAGCTATTTCATTGTACCTGCTCTCTTGGATGGGGTCTAGAAGGAAAGGGTAGCAGATAGAAAAGCACTTGGCGTTTGCCAAACCACTCAGAAAGCCTCCTAAACTTGTGTCAGGGAGTTATGGAGTCAGTCCGAGGCCTTAATGCTTGAACAGGAGCAGAAAGGTTCCAGTAACTCCACGGTGCTGTGTTCATTGTGGTGCTTAATTAACTGAGGGTGAGCAAAAGTTGAAATACCTCCCAGCTGCTTCCAGGAACTCATTTGTAAGTTTCTGCAAAGGGACATGGAGAGAGTTCAACTTTCAACACACTAAGGCCACAGAGCCTGTCCTTCTGCTCCTTCATGGTAAGAGATGGGTTACAAACGTGCCAGTAGGGTTTGGAGAATTTAGGATTGGCCTTTGAGCTGCTTCATCCAGGTGTCAACAGTTGGTTCTAAGAGTTGGACAAAAGGGTGATGACAAATTTGTTATCATCTCCCCTTTAAACGCCCGGAGAAGCAAGAGGCAGGAAAATCAGGAATTATTGTTTTGAAAGAGCCTATATGACTCAGGACATGCCATTTCCAAGAACTGACCAAGAAATGCAGAAACCTAAACCATATAAACTTGCACCGAGGAACCTGGGTCATCAGGCAGACCCGCCGAGCACTGGGTCATCACAGGCCTCTTGCTTTAACATCTATTTCTTCTGTTCACCTCCTGGACAGGTCCCCATCAGACATTTTCAGTGTATATGTGTGTTAAGAGGACATCAAAGATGTAGCTCTCTGAGACCACCATGCTGCAGTAAAGCAACAGCATTGTCAAGGTGTCTGAAGCTGAATCTTAGATGCAAGCTGGAGTTAAACAAGGAGGGGAGTGTGGTTTTTACTCCATTCCCTTTTCTCTTGCCCTTTTCAGGCACAGTCACCTAGGAAAAGAACCATAGCTGCTTCATCTCCTCTCTTCATGGACCTCAAAGACTCCTTGGAGTGTCATGAGGAAGGTGGGGTGGTGATGACCAGCCCATAACACTGATATTTGGATATCTCTGCTACAGAGACCTCCATTGCCAGGTGGACAGCAGGGCATTTTCTTTTTAACAAATACACATATCTCATGGTCTTCACAGCATCAGGACAAAAAATGATGCTGTGGGTTTTTTGCCTTTTTCTATTTTTTTTTTTTTTTACGGTTTCCTGAACAAAGAGTTCACTCAAAATCCTTTCTGTGTCTCTCATTCTCTCTCTCCCTCCCTCTCTCCATTTCTCTCTCCAATTTTGATTGCTTCCTTTACACATCCATTTCATGACAAGCTTGTTTGTTGCTTTTGGCTACTGGGCCAGTATATATAGGGGATTACAATGGAGTCTCTGTTCCCGCAGTGGTTGTTAAGTTGCCTTAAACAAGTGCCAACTGCCGTCTAAATCTGTTCATCTCTCTCTCTTTTCTTTTTTTCCTTTTTTCTCCATTTTTTTTTTGCCTTTCAATACATAAATATATTTTAAGAAAATAATTGTTCCTGAGATTTATTTGACAGTCAAGATTTCCTAACGCTGAACAAGTCTGTAGTTTTTGGTTGAAAGTCTTCCTTATACATATATGAATATGATTGATGGAAAGAAACCAGTTCCAGACACCCACCATGGAGAAAATTCCCACTGGAAACCACAGTGGAGTCTCTCAAAACCTGTCCCTGGAAGCTGGAAACGTCTCTTGCTGTGAAACCGAGAGGGCTTCACAACCTAGGGGAATCTCATTTGCCTTAAAAATTTCCTGTTTGATTCCCCTCAATGCTTTCATCTATTCCATCCAGGAACCACTGGTGCTGACACGAGCACCAGATGTCTCTTGTGGACTTCCCAGATCATTTTGCACTTGACCTCTTTGGGTTTCAAGCAAATCGAAACAAATGTGGAAGTATCCAGAAATCTCCACCAGCTCACAACCTTGAGAAAGAGTTTAGTTTTTATTTGGAGCTTGCGTTTTCCCCCACTCATATCAGTTGATTTCACCACAGGAATCAGCCTGGTGTCCTATAGAGCTTTGCAGCATCCCTTGATGGATGTTTCCCTATAAACACTGTGAAACTGGCGAGTGTGGATAAGACATCTGCTTGGAGTTTCTTCTTGGCTTGTTTTCAGGCTGTAAATGTGATCAGCTGATGGAAAAAGCCTTGTCTGGATATGGCTTTCACACTGTAGATGGTCAAAAAGTAGGTAGAAACCTACCTGCAGTTTTAGGAGGTGTAAATTGAGTCAGTGCCCCAGATCCCACCCACCTATAAAAGGAGAACCTGCCTTTCCCCTGAGGCTCTAATCTGTGGGTTTATATCCAACATTTTCCATCCTCAGCCTTGGAAAGCTCCCGCTGATCTGCACATCAAAGGCTGAAGGAAGCATCCCAATAGGTGACATAAAACCTTTGCTAGAAACCCACCCCTCTGGGCTGACCCTGGTTCCTCAGCCTCTCTGGGGCTCACAGGGTCAGCACTTTCCACCCCTTCCTGCTACATTCCCCATTTTTTGGGGGAGGTGTCACCCCAGTGATGCAGCATCCTCATGATGCAACCCTGGCGAGGGTGCCCAGGATAGTTTCTTTCTGATCAATGGAAACCTTCCCCTGCCCAGTCAGCATGGAGACGTGGGAAGAGCAGAACTGTGAAAATGTGATTTTGATGCCTGCTGGAAATAAAACGATAGGGAAATGTGAAAATGTCAACTGCATCATTATCCCGAGTGAGATCTTTTGCTTCAGAAACACTGCGCTATTGTGTTCTAACTTGATTCATGATCCTTGTTTTGAAATAATGGTTCATAGGAAACTGGCTTATTTTCCTACTACTCTCTTTTTTTTCGACTAGTTTGGTTTTGCCTTTTTTTTTTTTTTCAATGTTAAAAAAAATAGGTAAATAACCTGAAAACAATTTATTGCCAATTAAAGATTTCATTTTCAATCAAAATTAACTTTGCAAATTTCCTTTAGGAAAAAAAAAAAAGAAATCCCACATATATATTTCTGGCTTGGTTTGACTCCAACTGATTTTTACTTTTTCTTTTTTTATCTTGCTATCCTCCTCAGTTTCAGGTTCACCTGGCTCAGCCAGGAGGTGTATGTCTTTCAAAAGGAAAAATTTAGTCATTTCTTGCTTTCTGCACCTGACCAGGGCTCCTGAATTCTGGATTCAGATCAGTGACAGCAAAAGCAAGGAAAATACCATCTCAATGGAAAGTGCTTCTATGTATCTTTAAGTAAATCCCTAAAGTAATGTATTTTTCTTCCAAAAAAATAATCAAATGAAAATGAAGACATTCTGGCAGCCTAGGTCAGCATCAGTAGGGGGTTTTCCCATTGAGGTACTAAAAGAAATAAATGAGAAGAGATAGGACAAGGGGTGATGGCTTTAAACTGAAAGAGGGGAGATTTAAATGTGGTATAAGTAAGAAATTATTCAAGTGAGGATGGTGAGACACCATCAGTGATGCTCCAGGCATAGTGAACTCAGAGATCACCCTCTACCCAGGTAATATAAGAACCTGAAAAATCTAGTTCCCTCCAGAGTCCCTCAAGATCATTCTGGCAGATCTACTGCACTCACAACATCTTACTCTGCTAGCTCATGCTGTGCCTCAGGGCATGAAAAACACACCCTTGGCATCATGTTGTAAAAAAAAAAAATTACTCCAGCAGGCTGCAACACAGCCATTTTTTTTTTTTTTTTTTTTGTAATTTTGAATTGGAACCCCCTCTCTTACATGCAGACAAATATGGTGATATCTGTATTTCAGGTCTGCAGACAGCAAGTGTGTCCAGTTTAACCTGGGATCAGTGTTGGGCCTCTCACTCCCAGAAGGACATTGAGGGGGTGGAGAGTGGCCTGGGAAAGGCAACAGAGCTGGAGCAGGAGTGTGGGGAGGAGCAGCTGAGGGAGCTGGGCTGGTTGAGCCTGGAGAGAAGGAGGCTCAGGGGAG